>DWJQ01000395.1:0-14753 GCA_018248915.1 Hesperia meskei straton | reverse complement strand
TCCTTGTCTTGTGTGTTGTCCAAGGCACCCACGACACAGGGAATCCTAATGTGGGGCTTTGAGTGTGAAACGTTATTATAAGCGTTATTGCAAATCGAACCCGTAATCTTTAATGGGTGTATATTTATTTAACACACTTATTTTTTTTCACAGGAAAACAAAAATGTACACTGAAACAATAAGCGGCGAAATACTATTATGATCTATTATTACTAGATTTAACTTTACTTATGCTCATAACTGTACTTAACAGTAAATACGAGTTAATACTCACTAAGTTATAAACGTGGTATACGTGGTTTGAATACAATTTATCTCTCTGCGCTACGCTTACTGAATATTAGCATTTCACACAGAAGTAAGTTAGAACTGACTTTGGCGCGCTTGTAGACAATTGAAATCCAATGCGATTGTTACGCTAGGAAAAACATGCGTTGAAGTAGTCTGGTTACGTTGTTGATTTAAACAAACAGATCTTAAAGTCTAGAGGAAGAACATGCAACAAAGACGGATTAATTCGCAAATAGCTTTTGTATGTAAGCCATGTTTTAGGTTTCGCTTTGGACGAGCCTCAATTAATGTTATTAGCTGACATATAAGCAGACGAACGATCTAATATAGCCTACGTTACGTCACCGCGGTACATGACGTCACCAATGCATTGCCAGCCAATAAAGTAAAGGAAAGGAAAACAGGCACTGAATTTCTCAGCCGAAACACGACAGAGTTTGGTGGTTAATTCAAGCAACAGGATGTTAGCTAGCTAGCTGGATTGCAAATTCTAGCACTAACTCAATGTATCGTCGGGATTAAATTAGAGGGTACAGTCTGAAAAGAGGGAAGAGTATTCGTAACCTTTTCCGTTTTTCAGCAATTCATTGTATCCAGAGGATCTACATTTGTCACATGGCCAGATAGACTCCAGGAGAATTTATGTGTCATTTACACATGTAAAGGCATAAATAACCCAAAGGCTTATTAAAGAACAACTGTCAACTGTGACCATGAAATTCGTCAATGAATTTCGGGGTTATTATCGAAAGGTTTAGTTTTCTACAATAAAAAAGGTTTGTTACAAACAGACTTATAATAAAGTGTGCTCGACTAGAAACTAACTGCCTTTTGTTATCGTCAAGATGCAACCCATCTTTAATAAATCTTATTCAGCAAAGGCTAGTTCGAAGGTCGAAAACTTAGCACATAAATCGAGGCCCGTATCAGTCAATTCGGACCAACTTTGTTCCGTAAACAAAAGCGTAGTTAGTTTCCGATTGGCGGTAATCTACGTTGGGTAAACATGCTCGCAATTCAAGTCTCGTAGGTAAGGTCAATCCTATTAAGGTGACTTCCCTACACGATATAATTATGTTCCTTAAAAAAACTGCATAAGATATTTCATATGCGCTCAAAGTTACCTTTTTATTCTCTATGTGAAAACTTATAATATTACCTTTTATGGTTATCCCATCAGCACTACCTACTATCAAAATTAAACACTTAATACGCTTCTGTTATCGAGACCCACCATCTTTCCTCATTATACATCTAAAGATTGTGTTACTAATTGGCTCTTGACAGAATACAAGTTTAGTTCAAAATAAGCAAATAAACACAACACGTTGTATACTTCCCAACAAGGGATCCTTTCACCACACACTATCCGTCAATCAATGTCGACCCATTGATTCGGACCTTTTTAGCCAATATTTTCGTAACATGCCGTGACCGATAGGCATTTGTAATTAAAACTTTATTAGCTACTTGTTGTTCGATATAGCAAATTCACTATACACTGCCAATTAATTTTTGCTAGAGATTTTTAATAAAACATAACAGTCATTCATCAGTCAAACAAACAAGTTTTACATGAAGAACATAACAACATAACATAACATTATGAGTAATAACTTCTTAGGTCTTCCTTCAATTTTTTATTTATGCTCTAACTTAGGTTGCTCAACTTAGGATGAGTGACCGCTAGTAGGTAAAATTTCTTACTTCTTCATGGGAGGGCACGTAAATTATGTTGACGACGGCCCCGTATTCAATAGTCGACCAGAGGGTAAAACCAAGTTTCGTAATTAATAGCCGTGTATAAAGTTGTAGCAACTCATCGGTCGTAAATAAATGAGACAACAGTCCCTTCCCATCGCCCATGGAAGCGACTACGTCATCGAAATAAAGTGAATAGAGGACATTTATAACCACAAAAACCTATAAAGCTGTGACGTTGACCGATGGCGCGTATCTAAATTTTTGATTTTGACCCTTCTGTTCAATGTATATTGTTTTCCAATCTTAATAGCTGTGAATGAAATGGAAAATTCATGTTCAATAAAAGTGTAATGAATGATGTTAAGATTAAATTTTTCACAAATTCAGATTTTCTGCAACTTTAATTAAAAAATAAATTTTAACAAATAACTGAAAGTTCCCATTAATATTTTTAGAGGTATAAAGTCCGCAAATACGCACTCGAATGGTCATCATCATTATTCCCTCACATGTGGGGAGATCCGTGTCCATAAGTGGGACTATTTTCGGTTGTAATAGTACCACTTAAGGACACGAGGAAGATAAGAACGGGTAACCATAATAAACACCTATATTTATTTTTGTACCATGGTACTATTGGAGGGATTTTAGTTTCTTACTTGGTTATATCGTAAGATCATTCAATGAGTTTTAGTAATTAATACCTATTTACATCTATTGAGTTTTTAATAATACAGACTTATTATAATTAATTGTGTATGATTCTCCAAATTTTCTTATAAAGTACCAAATTACTAAAAAGTGCTTACTAACCTTATAAAATACATACCTTTAACTTAACAATTAATTATACCTAGTGTGAGATAATTTTACAAAATCAAAGAAACTACCTATCTACTGAGATGAAAATACAAAAAAAAAATAATATTTAGAAATCTCGTAGACAGTAGTCTACCAAAAGTTACCGAAAGTTTAATGTATCGCTCGTAGCACGGAAGCTGTCACGAAATTTTCTGGTGTCGATTTATTATTCTCTTGAATATGTATTTTCTTGGTCCTGTCGGACACGCCGCGATGTTTGATGAAGTCGATCATTCGTGATTCACAGAAGATAGGGGCTACTGTACGTTTACTCTAGTAACAAACACGCTAAGCGTACTAGTGAATATAATTAAACGTGTAAATGTGTACCAACTTTGCGATTAACCACAGTAGACAACTTACCCTGCGGTCTGTTTAGTTATGTTGTAAGTTGTAAATATTTGGACTTGATCCAAGTACGTAAGTTATAATCAAAAATCAATTATCGCGGCAAAAACAGATCTGTTAGAACATCGCTGGGAGATAATCGCTTTGGAGATTCACTGGGAGCTCTACTTTTTCAGTATACCTAATCGATATGTTAAATATTTACATGTTCGTCATAATTTTTAATCCTTACTAATATTATAAATGTGAAAGTGTGTTTGTTTGTTTGTGTGTGACTCTTTCACGTCGCAACATGGCTATTATATGGTATGGTTTATGTGTGTGGGGATAGTTAGGAGTGTGGAGAGTGACGTAGGCTGCTTTTTATCGCGAAAAAACATCTCATTCCCATGGGAAGATCGATGTTTCGTTAGTTGCTAGATATTTACTTAGTTCCGGATGTTGTTAATAGATGGCGTGAGTAAAATTCATTTGCAAGTTCTGAATCAAGCTATCAAATACAACATTTATTTTACTTAAGTCATAGGCAAATGTTATAAGCTACTTTTTAGTTGAGATTCCTACGGGAGCGGGACCTACGCGACTGTTACCTACGGGTCTCGAAGCGAAGCGCGGGCGGTTCTCTAGCAACGGAATATTTTCCGTACCTTTCATTGTAAATCCAAGATGGCCGCCGCTACAATATGGCCTATGGGATAATTTGGTTGGCTGCCTGTTTATTTCTTAAAACGGATTTAAACTAACAATATCAAATGCTTTTCTTCAGGCATAGCAGAGGTTCCGGAAGCGGAAATAGCGAATGATTTGGGCGGAGCTATGCCTGTAGTAGGTAAGTCATCAAAACAACTTAGGGTGCGGTTCCACTGAGGTCAAGCGGAGCGGAGCTGTGTGCAATTCACCAATCACATGGCTTGAAAATCACGCGAGGCACAATGAGACGTGGATTTCAAGTCATGCGATTGGTGATCTCCTCTCCGCTCCGCCTCAGTGGAACCGCACCCTTATCCACAGATTTATTATGACCGTCCCCTTCCTATATTGTGACCTGTGACTCGGATCTGGTGGACGATCGCTGACCAACGGCAGGCATACGATTAAAGCATTACCTACATTTACACGAACGTGAATCTAACTTATTGATCCACTCTAATGATTTTATTGGAATTATGGATGCGAATGATAATTACGGAACATGTCAGTCAGAGAACGGCTATATGAAAATTAACAAAAGCCAAATTCGATTGCCTCACTTAACGCGCGCTAGTGACATAATTAAACAATATGACTCTATCGCTAACAAGAGAACCGATGGTATTAAACGTGGTGGAACTAACGAGCTGCAATAAGCAAGACCTGGAAAAATTCTGCGTTTGGATTAGAATGATACGGCAAGAGCCTGATTCGGACCTAAGAATGAATGGAGACTATGTGTTTACCAAAACACCCATACAACATCATAAAACTAGCGTTTACATTAAAAAACACGTTAGTAACAAAACTGAAAATATTAACAAAAAACACTAAAAATAGTTTATTAAAAAGAAAAAATAAACTAATACAAAAGTTTTCTCGTGCCGAGCGTGACCGACTCCCACTGCCGTGAGCCGTGACTTGGCAACAGCTTTTCTTTTTTTCCCGCAAACCCCTAAAACTAATCGATCCGCTAGAGAAACGCAAAAACAAGTGCCAAATGGTGAGTTTAAAACATCATGTCAATGTAAAAGAGACCTTGAAATAGTACATTTTCCTCATTTGACTAACTCTCAATCACAATACCTATTCACAATGCATTTACGTCAGTATTTACATGCGAAGTGAGGTTCAACGCACGCAATGCATGATCATCAACAAAAACGCATCACAACGCTCTCAGAACAACTTTCAGGGAGCAGCCTAAGCACTCGGACCAACAGGATTTTTGGCAAGCCCTAACTTACACCACGTAAAAAAACATAACCCTCCTTCTGACGCAGTCGGGTTAAAAACCAGAACCCCATTATAATTCTGTTAACTATATTAAAATGTGACAAAAACCATAGATTCTTTGTTATTCGTGCACAGTAGGCACGAGTTAAAAGGGAGGAGGAAAGGACAACATTCGCGGAGAGCATAACCGACGTCCGACACAGACTTCCAGAGAGCAACTGCTTACAGCCTAGTCGAGACAATGTGTGAAATCACAATAATATTAATATTCAAAGTACCGCCGGAAACGGAACTCTGAAATTTTACGGCGATGTTCACGAGATCTTGAATAATTATGCTAAAATTACTTTGCTTGAAACTTTGCTTCAATGCTTATCCAAAGATCTTCTGATAAACGAGAATATTTTCTTCTTCTTGCTTCTTGATCAAGGAAGTGTAAATTTCTAGCGATATACCTATGTCTTAACTTGATCGACCTGATCGACTTCCGGCTTTTAGTTACTATAAAATGTTTTAAACGCTTAAGTTAGGATAGATTCCGTAGATCATCGGACCATTTATATAAGAGTCATCTCACCTGAAATATGACAACTCGTCCGCCCTTATCGCCGGTGGCAAGAAGTTCTCCGTCGTGGTTGAACTCGACGCACGATATCAGATCAGCCTCTGTAACGTCGTCTTCGAGGGTGCCCTTCACCTGACTGAAACACCACGTTGTCTCCCCACCATTGCCTGAAACGGTCGTGTTACACGTTTAATGAGGAACAGTCATTTGCAGTGGTAAATATTAAGAGTTAAAAGAGACCGCAACAGATTATCTTATAAGTTTAAAGGTAACTTTTCTTCAAACCACGGTAAAAATGGTGACTTATGTGTACGCATAACACTTCATCGTCCCGTACGTACACGCCGTAGAACGCACACAAATGAATTTATCATCCATAAGACGCTGACTCAGATTTTTGTGTGTGTTCTAATAATGCGTACGAATGTACATGACTGCAGGTACACGCACATAAGCAAATCTCGCTGATACCGCTATTAACAGATACCTATCTTAATACTACCTAGTTTTAATTGCTTTGCGTTGGAATTGCCCATAAAAAATAATAGTCATCACAAATTCTCTGAATAAACATGTATAGCGATACATCTGTCAACTAATTAGATCTTATTAGATAACCATGTTAACCTGCATGCTTCGTATGTACCTAGGTACTTAATAATTAAAGATAATTTGGTAACGTCGGAACACAATCGCTATTAATAATGTCTTGTTTCACTTTACCTGTATTACAAAACATATTATACGAAAATAATGATTGCTAGCAAAAACTATAGCTTTAGATGAAGCAATTTACATTCTACATATACGTTACGTGCTACTAAACTAAATAGGACCGATTACGAGGATAAGCAACGAGAAAGAGAGAGAAGAATCGGAGTAAGAACTTTTAGTGCAGCGATAAGTACATTATTATTAACACATTGAAGGAATACACAGTTGAAATATCTTTTTAATATACACTCCTTTTCGAATCTATTGACCGAACTACAAGTTTTTCTGGACCGTACCTATCAAACTAGACGGACAAAAATCAGGATCGATTGCATAATTTTCTTACTCATAGCGTTAACAACTTTGAAAGTCTTATTAATTGAAAAATATGTATGTATTACATAATGCAAAAAGTGAATACCTAAGGCCCCAGCTCAAATCCTGGTAGTCAGAAAACTGTAATTTTATGTAAATCAAACTGGAAAAATCTTATGTATGAAGACGAAAATATGTGCTTAATTTGAAAAAATCTTCAAAATTTTTTTACACGTCACAGAAAATAAAGATATTGTGCCTCTTTTCTACATTTTCGTATATTTAATTTTACACAGTTAAACCGCAAAGTGCAAAAGCGTGATATTCAACGTCTTTGAATGTAAGTATAATGTTACCACGCCATGTTTTGTTTAAAGTCAGCGCCCGTGTTTAAAACTATATCAAGTGACATTTTATGACCTAGTGCCCACTGCAAATTAGTCTTAGATAGTGAAACTTTCAAATATTTTCTACATAATAAACGAAAACTATTTCAATAAAATACAAAATTATAAATATTTAAATTATTTTTTTAAACTTTTCAATGAAATTAAACATTCAGTTCAGAAAGGTCATGTTTTAGTAATTTCAAAACTTAATTAGGTATATGAAAAAAAAGGTAAAAACATCGTATACATATATTATAATACGGATTGTACAGGTCATTTAAACAGGTTAGGCGTTGGTTACACGACACAAAATGTTGTTTAAACACAGCCGCATATAATTTTGTTACCAACTCATGAAATTTTATTTTGATACGCAGCGAAAAAGATGTTTTTTGCTGGAAAGGTAGACCAAACAGATACCTAGAAGATGACATCACCGCCAATATAGATCGCGAATATAGTTCTGTTAGTTACGGCTCATAAAGAAACACTTTCGCGAAAAACAGACAGGAAATTTTTACCACTCAATAAATTATTTTAAATTTTATTCATACAGATACATAAATTCTTCTATTGTCATAAAATTATGGATCGCTTTTTTTGTTCCGTCTTTTCTGTAAAATCAACTATTATAAGTAGTTAATGTTACAAGTGACTTCACTATTGGATGTATGGAAATAGGTACGTCAAGATATGATTTAATAGATAGAACAGATTGAAATGTCCGTAAAACACCGAACTTTTTTTACACAAAAATTTAATAATGATTTAGTTTATTTAAAAAATTTGACTTAATACTTAAGATTGATACAATTATATAAACAATTGTATAAAACGTGCAATATGAATACGATTTTAGTGATCCCTGAAAAGTCAAAGGACCATTTTTCTACAATATCTTGTGAAAATAGATAAAAATATTTATCAATAGTCGTCAGCGTACTAAGTATCAACGATATCATATTTTACGAAAATCATAAGACATATTAATAATTTCATATCAGATATTATGTCATGTGACACAACAACATAGACGTAGAGAAACTATAAGGTAGTATCTATTTAAAGTGAAATCTATATAAAAAATTCAGTGAAAAGAAAACACACCAAAGTTACAGACAATCTGGAAAAAGTAAGATCACTCAAATGGAAAGGGGCCGGTCATATCTGCCACATGGAAAACGAGCGGTGGGCTAAAAAACTGACAGAATGGGTGCCAAGGAAAGAAAAGCGAAATAAAGGTAGACCTAAAAGACGATAGCAGAATATATTTATAGAGAGATGTGGACCTGATTGGACAAGGCAAGCTAGAGAAAGAAAAAACTGGAGGAAACTGGGGGCAGCCTACGCCAGAGAGGCGACTTCCATAGACACCAATGTAACAAATTGAAAATACATATTATTTAACTGATAACAAACATGAAATGTATTAATGGATTCAATTTTATTTTATTTCAATTTTTTAATCACTATTATGTTTTTAATCATTATTATGTTTTTAAAATTTTAATTGATTGATCAAAAATGTAATGTATATTAATAGATTAAATTTTATTTTATTTTAGTTTCATAATTTTATTTTATTTATTTCAATTTTTTTATCATTTTAATGTTTTAGTAATATTATTAAGCAAATTATAAATCGAGAATAATTTAAACAATTAATTCAATGTAAATGATCTATGGTTGAATAAAGGCTATTTTTTTAGTATCTATTGCTGAAGTCAATCATTTATCCAACAAGTATAATATAGCAGCCATAGTAGATTCTAGTGTAGGTGATGTACCACCGAGTTTTGTATCATGTATATTACGAATATAATATACGAATAATATTATACAAAAAAAAACTGAAAATTAAATGGTACTCTCGAAGAAGTTTTAAACAAACCACCGAACACAAAAACAGATTACAAAAATAGATGTTGATTAGAATATGAAATGAAACCAATCGTTTAGCCTCTACATTGATTCAATGTCAGGCAATTGTTTATTAAGTAGTTCTGCGTATTCCCTTATAACATATCTTCTATTGTCCACGTTTATCAAATGAGGATAATTGAAAACTAAACTACTGAGTCCATCTTATCGTCACTAAGCCTCCCTTAAGACAATAAAAACAATGCTACACGTATATTAGTAAACACAGAACAGACACATACAAAAGGCACAAATTCCGTTAATAAATTACAAAGAAACAAAGTTAGTAATAGTGTAATTGAAGAGATAGCACTCGACACAGAAATGAAATCTGTAAGTCCAGTTGTAAATGCAATGTAGTCCAGGAAGAAATTCACAAAGTATTTTATAAAAAAAAGAACCCGCATCAGTTTTAGAATCAAAGAAAGTTCACGCATAGTATAAAAGAATCAAGAAAAGTTCCTGCAACGGTTTCCGAATCATGACTATAAAGTCAAAAATAATCATAATCATAATCGTTCTTTATTGCATCATGCGTCATAACATGAAGAGCGCTTTTTCGCGGCATTAATCATTCTTTTTGTCCGATTTGTTTCGATATTTTTTTCAATTATTCTTAATCTGGTAGCTGGCTAATCTAGCTTTTATTCACTTATTGGAAGACCCAAAAGTTACCCGAAATATTCCAGCAAAGTGAGAACATTGCGAATAATAATTTAAAGGGCATTATGGTACTAATGTCTTTCGGCCCTTGCAAAACTGAGGTCTCTTGCGTCTCTATTAAGATTTTTATTCCAGTGCTGATTGACAAGAAGTGTGTTCGAAAAGTTAAACAATTAACATGCTGTCAAATTAACATCTTTTAAATTATTTCATATTCCATATGTATCATCGTCAATAGGTAATCCAAGCAGGTCAAACACATACTCAGTACATGTTGTAAGAAGTATAGAATACTTTAACTCAGGGATGATCCTCTAAAACCTCTTGAAGAACTAACTAACCTACACTTTAATGTAAGGTATGTATGTTTGTTGCCCACAAAATTTATTAGGTTACTAGTCTCAAAGACGGTTTGTTATTGAGGCAATTTGTGATTTTATTGATACGGTTGATAGATATATAGCTCCCATTCATAATTTTATATAATTTCTCTTCAGACCTAACTCTCCGAATAATCAAAATTTTCAGGAGGACAATAGTGTATTTCGTGTATCCAAGACTTTCATTTGCGAAAGTAAGTACCAACAAGAGTCCTTTTTCACATGGTAAATCTTGAATACCTCTGAATAGCAAGGCGTACACAAATGTATTCCAAATTCTTTCCGGTTAAAAAGTCTATTGAAATCCCTTATTATTTCGTCTTAGCCTAAAAAATTCCGTGCGACGTTCCAGCCCAAACGCCATTTCTTTACGGTCCCATGTAAAACGTTATTCAAGCTAGTTAATGAATGAATAGTAATGAATGAAGTAAATGAAGGGAGTCCTTTAATGTTTCTTAATTTAAACGCGTAATTTGTACTTGCTGTTCGACTAAGCAAATAAATTGCTCCGCAATATTGGTCTTCTTTAAAGATTGGCCAAATATTACTATAACAAGATATAAACGATATAATATAATACACCTAATTTGTAACTTCCTACAAAGTAATTTTTTTAGTTTCCATCCCAAGGTATACTTAAACATTGCCACGTAGACTTTTTATACACATAAAAACCTCGATTCCGTATCGGAAACAATTAGTTTCGCAGGCAACTTAAGACTATAATGATATTTGGAACATATTGTCTGATTCGTCACAAAAAATCAGAGCCGCATTTCACTTCAATTGGTCAAAAAGACTAAAGATTCTATTTAAATTAATATATTGTTTCCATCATATTTTTTGCTTAACCACCAAAAGGCATTTGGAACGGCAACGACAAAAATGTAGCATATCTATCAGCAGTGCCTAAAAACTCTAGTTTTGACGATAAATTAATGACGAGCCACCTCGTGGCAATACTCACATTTTCAATAGAAATCACTAAAACAAAAAGCTTTTCCGATGCGTTGTCTCCCAAAAAAGAGCTCAAAATAGACAACAGAACAAGACAGTTTTAGAAAAGAGCTAAATTATTTTCGCTATCTACTAATTTCATTTACTTCGCATTAGAATATTGTGAAGCGCAATAGAGTAGCCATGGAGGGTTGGATAAAAATACAACATTACAAATACCCACGACCCGAGAACAAAGCTTCACATTGTCACTTTATATGTCCGTATGTAAGGTAGAAAGGTTAATCCGGGTTTATTTGGATTGTACTAACATTATAAAGATGAAATTTGTTCGAACGGGCTAACATCAGGAACTTAGGTTCGAATTTCAAAAATATTTAGAAGGAATCGAGGAAGGCTATCATTTTAATCCCACGCAACATCACACTAGGGCCAATAAGAGCAGAGCAAAGAATTCATCAAAAATGTTGCAAAAATGGGAAGATATGAAAACTTTGTAAACGCAAATAAGGACTAATGAACCAAAGTACATACAGTCACAGCTGGTGTTCCAATGGAGCCGACACGAGTGACTCCTCCAGTTAGCGAAATTATCCTGTATCCTGATACGGTGATTCGAATACCACGGCAGTTCTTTCTTCTTTAACATCTCTCCCACATACGATCAACTAGCAATACTGATGCGCGACAGATCAACATCAATGCACATTTTGCTAATCGAGATAACTTAAAAAAAATAGCACAGCAGAAAACACATGGTCACTCAAACATCGCCAGGGTGTTAATGTAAAACATCGCGTTACATTTCAAACCTGTTTGAGGGAACAATGGTAACTTTATATGTATGAATGGGATGGTAGTTGGTAACGCAACACCTGCCTTTTGTGCGACGGACGGTCTAGATACGCTCAATGGACGCAGTCGTCACTGGCCACTATAGGAAGAGCCTGTGGTGCTAAATGTTGTTAATACTTACGAAGACAATGCGACAATCGGACGCTATCGATATCATTGTTGCGATAAATAAACAAACAAACGGTCACACTCACCACCCCACTAGACTTCATGTCAAGTGTGGTGTACCGGTGGAGGTAACGATTAACGGGAAATTATTACGCAAGTATAAAAAAAAACAAAATGGTATTTAAAAAAAATTTAAAATTAGGTTTTTAATATGTCAGAATCTTTTGTTATGTATGCTACCATAGAACTCTTTTATAATATGTCAACTGATTAGAATTTTTTTTGGGAGAAAACTTATTCAGAAAAATATTATATTTGGGAGGGAAATATATTCCAGTTTGGTCTCTTCTAACAAACTTAAAAAAGGAGGTTCTTAACTGGTTTTCACGACTTTTTTTATATTCGAACGAAAGCTTTTTGAGTTTTAAAAATTAAAAATGGTATTGAACCGTGTTTACCTGTATATTTATCGTTGATAACTTTAACATTACAAAACCAGCCCACCACTGAATTCAGCTTAGACAGAGCTCATATATCATCGAACAACTTACATCAATAGCTTCAAAAACAAAGTCAATGTTTCCTTTGATTGCAAATAAGATAAGTGTGATTTTAGTTTAAAAGAATACTAAATACAGTTAATACGATAGATGACTTAGGCAGGGAAATTTTTGTGCCAATTTAAAACAAATTTTAACATAATTATTGTATAACATAAAATGTTCTTAAACTCGCTGGCTGAAATTTTGTTTTTATCAAATAATAAAATGTTCTCAATTTTTTTGCATAAAATCGTGTAAAATGATATTCAGACTATTTTAATTTTTGTTTTTTTTCTGCTCTTATAACTGTTTTGTTTTAGGTTGTATGTTGTATGTCGATATTGTCTAGTGACGTTATCAATATCAGAAATTAATTATAAAGTTCTTTAGTTAAAAAAATATTTTGGTAAATGACTTTTTTAAACAAGGTGTCAGTTCCTAAGACGTAATAAATTATTGGAGAGATCTAAGAACTTGATACCTTGTAAATTGATCAAGCAAATAAATTTATTGTTCTCGAAAACTATTAGTCTTCATGTACATGTATACAGTAATGTTTTCTCAGAAATCACATGGCATTTAGTATTCCGTGAAGAAAAACGTTCGTCAAAGAGGTCCATTTGGCACGGGTTCAAACAGAATTATAGTTGTCGTGAATGCAGAATAAACTGACTGCCCTCAAGTATTTATCTCATTATGGGATTATTGGCTATTCCCAATCGTTGTTACACGTTCCAGAAGATAGCCACGCTACGTGACCCATTTTTTACACTTTTTTGGTCCCCGCCCCCTTAAGTGACTACCATGGTAGTTGCCAAGACTTCACCCCCTCTGGGTGTTCACGTGGTATTATAAATACGGTTTTAAATCTAATTTTGCAAACAGAAAGTTAAAAAATATAATGGACTCAAAAAAGTGCAAGGTTTGACAAATACCTATGACTATGACCCTTCGCCCGCCCCACTTGACCATGCGTGGTATTTTAAAAGTCCCCTTCGCCCTGGACAGGGCGCGTAATATAATATAAAGGGAATATACCCATTATGTTCCCTTTATATTCGTATTCCGTACCCAAAGGATAACAAATGGAAAAACCTTTAAGCCTCTGTTGTTTTTCACGGGGTCCCATTTCTTGAACGGATATAGTAGGAAATACACCTGTGTTCGCGTTCAATATAATATGTATGCTTTTTCATTTTCTCCCACACAAGTGCCAGCCTTCGGGCCCTGTTATTAAGGTATATTGCAGTTTGACAGTCAGAATTTAAAATGTCGTAAGGAAATGTTGGAAACGTCGGTTATTTTTATAAAGAATTATCTGATATACTAATAATATGACTAGACCCAGTTGCAGAGGTCAAACATCCTCGTCATTAATACACTTATCAACAGTATAAGGAAGGTAAAACGAGAAGGTAATTTAATAGTGAAAATTAGTAAGATAGCATTTGCATAAGTAGTATAGTTTTGTAGAAGGTGTTATGGACAACACATTCGGACCAAGAATGGATAATTCATATTGCCATCTCACCAGGTATCAAACCCAGAACACTTTGAACAGCAGTCCTACATAATAAACATTGTGTTTTACAGCCGCTCTAACTTAGTTCTTTCCATTCTTGACTTGAAGCCACCAATATTTTTAAGCAAGGAAAATGAACTTCTAGATAATCTTAGTACCTACCTATAAATAAATACACCTTAAGTCCCAGTACTTATCTACTTAGCACTAGTCAAGTTCCCTACTATTGTCATTGCTTTTTCCTATAATATTGCAGTAATAACAATGATTGCATGCTGCACAGTGCAATAACAATGACAAATGATTCAATGAAGAAACTTTTTTTCCTATTTTTACTACATGATGGAAGTAAGATATTGATTTAAATGCTTCTTTACTATCAAACAATACTGAAATACAGTCTATCACAAGATTGAATATCCTGCAATTTGTCCAACGGTAAGATAGAGCCAAGAATGTGTTAACTCACCACTATCATTATTTAAATATTAAATAATAATCAGTGAATGAATGAAATCTTTGTTTTACAACTCATTATATCAAATATCAAATCATAACATTGGAATCCCAACTCCTAAACTAGGGAAGCCCTTATCATAATGGCCAGTGACTTTAAACAGAAAATTTCTATTAAAGGAGATGGTCCATTTTGGGCCTGATCTTGTACACTAAACCATGAAAAACCAAAAAATA
>DWJQ01000394.1:0-14761 GCA_018248915.1 Hesperia meskei straton | reverse complement strand
ACTGTCACATAGGACGCAAGTAGGGATACCGTTGATTTGATCGCTTACGTCAAAATCGCAACGTCGCGTCGCGTCGTTATCGTCGCTCACATAGGACACCGCCTAAGTACTTAGGTATTTGAACACAATCCCAAACGCAGCTCCAATAATACAAATTGGTTTACACGAAAAAAATAAAGGGCACTATTATAATATTGTCTTTTCAACTTTGTTCATTCACTACGACATGCTCTTGACATGCTCTTTGAACTGTCATTTAATTATCGTACTAACTTTGTAGGTATATTGACCGTAGGTATATTGTTTTTTGCTAACAAAGCGAACGACTTAGGTACATTAAACGTCACACTGCCTGTAATATGGTAGCAAAATAGTTGCTTTTACATGTGGTGTGTTATCGAGTACGTAATCAGTTTATAACGTCTAAATAAGCGGCGTAGAACCGACAGGCGTTATTTAGTGCCATGGAAATTACCCATACAATGTTCCCATAAATCTAAAGCTAACTACGCTGCGGAGACAACCAGCCTATTAGCACTCACCTTGTAATGCTATGTACTCATACGTTGATTTTCAAACTTTTTGGTGAGATTGCTCAAATTTAAACGGCATAAACTTCGGAGGGCCACCTTAATCTATCTAACTAGCTGTCAGAGTTAGATAATAATTATTAAAACTAATCGCTGTGCGGATCTCTAATATGCTTTGGAACACTACAGTACAATTTCAGTTGTAAATGCACACGTTATTTGAAAGCTCACTTAACTACAATCGAATAAACGGTAAAGATCTAGACTCGTGAGACGCGAACTCTTCTCGCGGCAAATTTACTCTCACCCCTTGTAACGATACGCTGCATACGCGTAATAAAAGAAAGGTTTTACGACCGAGGTAAGAACGCAAACAAGGATGAACAAGAGCGTTTACAAACGCGGGTAACTGACTAGACTTTGTTCCAAAGCATTGCAAAAGTGCTTCCTAATTTGGGTACATTTATGACAGTGCTGAAAATAATAAACGTATTTCCTTTTACTTTAGCCAAATAGCAAACACTTAAAACTGCTCTTTAACAGTACTGGGAGCCCTTTGTTCTGGAAAACGGTCTTTGTTCGTACAGCTTATGTTGTAATAAATCGGAGCGAAAACCTAGACCGCGATATAATTGTTGAAATATGGCCAAACGAGAGTTGCTACACTCATTATTATTCGTTCTAGAATATAATATTTACTACTATTCAATAGAACCGCCTGCAGATTCTACGTTCCGCGACAATTATTAGTTACCTCGGAGCGGAGCACGGTAATGGGATTGTATGCACAATACGATGAATGAATGAAGTACGCCTGACCTTTGAACATCTCCTACTCTGTTTCTAACTTTTTAATATGAATATGGAAAAGCTTTCAGGGTAAAAGCAGTGAGGCCAGTCAATTCATCTACAACGGTTCAGTGTAATGTTAATAAGAGTCGATATTTCCAGGGATGCAGCGGTTCCGAACGCGTATCCAAATGAAAGAGAGCTTTGATACACGTATTTCTGTAACTGCACTGCGGCAACGGTGCGATGCAAAGTGAAAAAAAACCAGCAACGTGAGAGCCCACTGTTTTCCATTACCGTAATGGAGTTACTTTACTGTTATATTTTTGTGACTGAATTCTATCCAACTATGCGGCTTTTGATGAAATGTTTTCGATGTTACCACAGTCATCATCGTGTTCTGTTTTTCGGTCGAAATCGAATTTGCGAAATGGTTGCACGTTTACACTTTCCATTTTATTTACTATTCGTATTACTCTGAGCCATCTATGAATATGGCATGACTGGCCCAATTTCATTTTCAACGCAGTGTGATTATGGCCAATGTACTTACTTTTATCATTTATTCTTCGTTTTTATTAGTTTTATAGAGTACCTACCTAAGCCGATTTAAATTCTCCCACTATACACAATTTCTATTTTAGGGTTCGGATTGAAATAATTTAAGCTACAATGAAATCCATGAGATGACTAGGTACCTACTTGTAGTTTATGTGCTATAACATCATCAGTTCACTGTGTTCCTTTTATTAAAGCATAATATCGTAAGAATGCCGCCTTCCTGGCACTAGCTCTGATCCAGGAAACTCGCATGCGTTTATAAGGATCAAAGCCTGAACACTGCGTCCCAATCTACGAAGAAATAAATTCTAGGACTATAGTGTACTTCATGACTACCTAGTTGTTATAAAACTTACTGGTTATTGGGAGTTAAGACTTAGTACCTTGACAACAAAGTAATCCCGCTATACGATCAACGTGGGCCGCCTCGTTTCATAAGCTGGTTCTCAACTGGGCTACGCGATCGTCATTAATTATAACCTACAAAAGACGAACTTACATGTAGTAAAAAGTGCAGACTTAGAGCGGGATATAAATCTGGGGATAATTACTGGTGAGTGTCAATGACAAATACACTTCCTTTCACAAGTCAAACTTCAATTAAGACGAGCGTTACGCCCTCGTATTAATCTAACAATTTTCCATTAGACAGTTCTGGCTTAATGTAGCCAGTTAGTTTCGTTAAATGCGTCAAACTATCTTCTACGTATGAGGCTTTGGGCAAAACGTCCCACTTGGAAAACGTCCCGTGGGACGTTTTTGTTTAAGTTTTGTAATTTGTAATTTATGAAAATGTATTTTGTCACATTTTATGCTTCAGCAGTAGAAATTATCGTGAAAAACAGAACTTGTAATGTTCTCAGAAGTAATTTGCCGATGCAAAGTCGCGTTACCAACGTAGGTACATACATTTATACCTACTATGGCCCACTGTACCTACCAAACATATTAAGTGGGACAGTTACAAGCTGCTATTATGATTTATATTAAATTTCGTCTTAAATCCATTAAAACGTTCCTAATGCGCCCTAAAACAAATTTACGTCTAGTCTTTCCATTATATATTTTTCTACTTGCTTCCGCTTTACCCACATGGATTTCATTTAAACTTTATCCCCATAACTTCCTTATTTGTTAAAAGATTTTATAAAAAAAAAACACTTAATGGTAAGTGAAGCCCATCAAAAAATAATCATGAAAATTGGATTCAAAATGAAAACAAACAAACATTATCTATGTATGATACGGTACCTGTTGTAGTTACAAATTTGCAATTCGCAATTTATGTGTATTAGGAACATCGACCTATTATAAGGAAACAATAAAGTGGATTAACATTGTGTTGTACGATAAATACAAAGTTAAAATCAATTGTCTCACAATTATGTCTTGTTTCTCTAATCTCGAGTAATTAATTTGAATTTGGCTTAAATAAGCGACCAATTCAATACAGTGGTAAAAGTAGGTCACATTTAGAAAACAAAGCCGAATCTGTTTAGTTTTAAAGTTCACTGAATTTATTTATGTTTGGAAATATATGCCCATTTCTGATATTACAATAGGTAGGCATCAACAAGTAAGCTTGGAAAAATTAATGAAAGAAGGTATTAAGCAAATTTTAATAGGTTATGTTTTCAGCTATTATTGAGACTTTATAAGATGACGATTTACAAATGATAATTACACAAGTACCAAAATTAAAACGCAATTCCTGTAATATTTCAATAGTTACGGATTCGTATGGTGCAATGCCTGGACTAATACCTAATCCTGGAATAACCCAGAACGGTTAGAATCCCTAGCCATGTGGAATTCTCAAGCTAGGTGTGTGTTCCTGTCTTCGATTGTTTTCCATGGCTGCCACGACATAGACAATCCAGTAGGGAGCTATAAATGGTTAGCGTTATTTTTTATAACCGCGTAAAATCAACACAATAATGTAGATATTATCCTTACTTAAAGATTGTGCATATGAGTAAGAAACATCATGTGGCATACCTAGAGGTCTTGTAACGAATTCTGTAACTTTACAGTGAGTTAAGTTTGTTTCCTCTTTAATACACTCCAAAATGAAGTCTCGAGTAATCCACGATTACGTCGGTGACTTTGAAAACTCGACAGATGCCGTTAATCAACATCAACCGTTATTTAATCTGAAATACGAGTCCGGGTGCCATCAATGGAGACACGCGAACAAAATAGCTTCAAAATTATCGCTCTATGCTAATGGCATGAATAAAATTATCTCTGAAAAACCTAATGGCACAAATTAAATAAAAATAGATAGTTTATTGTAATTGGTTTGTGTACAGAATTGTAAAGAAGTTAATTGTGGTTTTTAAAAAAATAATCCTACAAATATTTTATTTACGCTTTAAATTTATGGTGTTATTTATGAGTTTATTATTTTTCGTTTATCATAATGTTAGCACACTAATACCCAATGGTATTAAGAACCTCATTCATTTAGTTTAGGACAAGTAGTCAGATAAGTGTTTACCTATTCATTGGTTCGAGTATTCAAGCGCAAGTATAAATTTATCGGACCTCATGAAGAACCAAGCCAATGGTCTTAAAAACATGATTCCATAAGCGCTCTCTACTAACCGTATATTTTCAGATAAAGGTTAGGCTTTGCTTCAAATTGATATTTATGTTACTGAAATTTCAAAGACAATAACAGGTGAGTTTCACATAATTGCAGAGCACGTGGATATTAAATTGCAAATATTTCCAGTCAAAGCGTTATTTTAAGATAATAAACAATGATATTCAACATTGAATTTTGTTTTTAAATATAGGTAACATTAATATAGAACAGTGTTTACATCAAAGAAAGTTTTAAAGATGAAAATTTATTCCGCTTTAAATAAAGTTAGAAAGAAGGACCCAAAATTAAGCTCTGTGATAAAGCCAACGATAGGTACCTACAGTCTACATCTACACCCATCAAAAAATTGACATCCTAAAAATTTTGCATCATTACTAAATTCCCTAAATTGGGTCTTGTTCTAAGTCGGTCACAATTACCATGGGCGGCAGCGGAAGGTGGTGCTGCATACTCGTTTGCTACCTTAATTCAATAAAAAAATACTACTACTTACATCAATTTCAACGCAATTGGACACAATCAAATAGAATCACCATCATAGCCATGAAGCAAATATAGATTTGCTTAATGATCATACCATATGAGTATGGCCCGCAAATCGCACAACAAGACGGTCGATATATCATTATTATGTTACGTGTCAGGAGTATGGGGTTCGAGAAAATGCCAAAATGTACCACAAAGACTTTATTGTACTCGTAGATACACAATTACACACTGTACACAGTACACACCACAACACTATGCACGTAGGTACTCGTAAACACACTCGTCGAACACTGTATCGCTCGTAGGTATCGCTGGTATCTTCCTGGTTTCGCTTCCGAAACTAGAATGTCCGCGGTTGACCGATCGCCCCTTTTTATATCACTCACGCACCATTCACGCCAATCCAGAACATTCCCGCTAAGTCCGGACCCACTTCAAACAAATTTCGAGTATGTTCCTTGCAACCGACTTTCGCCCTTAAGACTATTGCCGTAATGGCGAAGCGTCGAAGCGAAGTATCGAGATAGCCGCGCTCCTATTGTTCCTATTGTTGCGCGACATGTTTATGGCCCCTATTGTTAATTGTTTTCGGTGTAGCGACGTAGATGTGCCAGGGTTGTTGTATATATGAATACATTTTATATACAGAAAAAATAATACCTATATAAAAATTATGTTATTCTTTCCAAAGACAATAAGAAACACAAGACAGATAAATAGCTTGATATTACAGAACTATGGGGAAGACATTACGATATTAAATAAATACTAATAACATAAGGTGTAATGAAGCATATATGCAGACGGGAAGGGGAGGAAACATTACAATCGCTTTATCGCAATAAGCGCTACCTTTGTTTGAGAAAAAGCGGAAAGTGCCGTGAACCGTAAACGACGGCGAAGTTAATGATGAAGAACGAATACATAACTTGGAGCAAGTTTCATTTATAAGAAAATAATATTAAAACAATTTATTTATTACAAAGTATGGATTACAAAGTGTATTGCATATAGTGTTTAGTTTTTTGTGGTTTGTTGTGTTATGTTTTAAGTAATAGGTACTTACTTAACATTTTGTCGACCTTTAATCGCATGTTTCACTCAATTGTTATTGAAGTGACACAAGCATTTACTTTGTAAAGCTTTTGAGTATGTATATATAAGCATGACCTTTAGTTTTGATAGATAGGTAGATCACTTTATTTGTAACATAAAGTACATACGGCCAAAAAGTAATACACTGTTACAACATGATACAACACTGAATTGTAGGTACCTAATGTTACAAAAAGGATTCTGCTCAGCATTATGCTGGTGTAACACCGTTGTTGCTATGACGGACAAGAAAAATGGAATTTCAAAATAACATTTTACAAAAAAAAATATCAGACTTCAAAAATGCAAGATTTTTCAAAGTTATTGAACAAGGTTATGTCAAGGCCAGATTCTGATAGTCTCCTTTGACTTAACACTATATGTGGGCGAAGGCGTGGGGGAAAGCTAGTAATTAATAAAACATATTTATTTATATAAAGGTTTAAAAAGTCTTCAAATAAATGACGATAATTAAATAAAATATTTTCTAATTTGGTTTCATTGACAAAAACATTCTTTCCTATCTGGCCTGATTCACACAATTTGTCTATTGATTAGTTAATTAAATCCGAAGGAAATTTTTCTTGGTCAACGATTTTATCGATAGAATGAGATCTGTGTAAAAAATAATTTAGTAGTCGCTATCTGTAAACAAGGGTGGTTTCCGCCATTCGATTGGGGTGGTTTTAGAAGAAAGTTTTTATGTTGGGTATCAGGATAAATCAAATGTTCATTGATCTATCTATTTATTTAAACTATTGAAATATTTATGTTTACTGACTTTTTTATTTCAATTTCAATAGATTTTTTATGGTTATGTAGATTATTCAGTCCGGTACTGGAGCGTGTACCTTATTAATAAATATTTCCAAAATTAAGTATAATATCAGATTATTTAGTTCAAGTATTGAACATCGCATTTTGTTTATTCTTGGAAACTTAGCTTTATTTCGGTGAACTCTTAGCGAGAGGCCGCACCACGGTTTTTTCCCGCGGCGGCAACCGCGTAACCGCGCAATTCGCATACATTATCAGAAACCGCAAGTGCGGCCGCTTGTATGGCTTTCCGTGAGTTACAAAATTCTTGGAAACAGCGTTATTTGAGTCTTAATTTACTTATTATACTTATAATTTATATTTATTATTGTATTATTTTTAATATTATGAGCTGCAATAACTATTTGTTTGGTTGAGGTCTCTAATGTAGTAACAAACCGCAAGTTGTGTCAAGAGTGTGGCAATTCAGTGTTTTGTATGTTATTTGATGTGCAATATGCACGGTGTGTATTATAATGTACGTATTATACATACTTTAAGCTCGTTGATAAGCATGATTTGAGAATTGCGTTAATTTCAACTTAAATAATGATAAGGCTATCCAAAGAAATCTCTAGTCGATATAATATTTAAAATCGTAGTTCAATAAGATAACTTACATTTTACAGAAATAGAAAACTATCAACGAACCTAGTCCCACAATTAATACCTATATCCAAAACTGGCGATCGTATTAAAACATTATCTTCGGTTGTATCGGCCCTCATAAACCATTTTACATCGCGGTCAGCGGTTATCAGCTGAATTTATCAGTTTGATTAGATTGTTCCAATGGGGTTGATTGGGGTGAAATGGGTCATTTAGGGGCGGAAATACAAAAGGGAACGTTTATAGGAATAAAATGACGCGTTTACTGGCTACGATCTTTGTTAGTTACACCTGTCTTATATAAATTGATATCAATAGGATTGGTGGTTGAACTAATTAGTTGTCTACTTTTGTTTACTTTGCCAGATATTCAGCCTGTTCTGGGTTCTGGGTTCGATTTTAGAGTGGGGCAAATGCAATATTAAAAATCATTCAGTCATGTAGGTATCACTGATATACACTAAGGCATGTATTTTTTTATTCTATCGTCATTTCGCAAATGTGCTATTATAATCTTTCAAAATGGACAAAAATGGCAAAACTATTCCTCAGCACATCTTTAAAAATATATATTTTTTTGTGATGACAGATAACAAGCACATGAGAGTATTTAATAATGTGCTCAAAGGTGTCTCCGCCAATAAGCACCTGACCAGTGGTGAACTACATGCCATTTTACACCTTCGGCATAAGTTTTAGGTAGACATAAACGACATAATTAACAAACAAAACGGCATAAACGACAAAAATATGTAGTATTTACTAGTAGTGTTGTCCACATAATATCGAGTGATCGCGTGCTGAGTACATCGAGGGTAATTTACACCTGTGGGTGAATGTAGAGTTACTGAAGTACAGAACTGGCCCAATTATATTAGTAATTAACCCGACCTCGTTTCATTTTGGATTTTGGGATCCATTTGATTTAAGAACCATATCCAAATAACTTAAACCATTTTTAGGATTAGCGAGAATAAATGCAAGGACAATCAGATAAACTTTATAGAAATGATAATCAAGGTTTGTTAATAATTTTTAACGGTTAGTCTAAAACAAAATTAATCAATAACAATATCCCTTCATTGGCAAAACAGGCATAAAAACTATGATAAATAGTCATTGTAAATGGACTATAATTTACACTCTATGTTTTGTGGTAAGTTTAACACTTTTTTAAGAGTCACGTTATCACGAACTTAAACATAACCTTTACTGATGAAACGCGATGCATTAGCAGGTGCCTAGAAGCAAGGATGACTACATATGTAATTTCCAATAATAGCGGCCAAAGTTACCTTTGTTCATATGTACCACCAAAAGCATCATCAATGCGTTGCCGACCAAAAAGGAAGTTAAGGAACCTGCCATCAAAATAATGATTTATCAATGAGAGTTTAACATCGATAGCATTTGTCACGGCACAACTTTCTCTCCTTTACGAGTATTTTGTATAGAATCAGATCATATTGACATTCCACGAGTGTCCAGTCCGTCTACGCCTTGATCTAAGTCACTCTCAGTGATTATGCATCTAGTGTAAACCATACACGTAGGTATAAGGTTGTTCAAATGCTTTTGTCGTAATCAAAATAACTTTCTCTTATACATTGTCTGGTATTTTAATATGCTCCTTTACTCCCCTACTGCTCTAAGATTGACAAAAAATGTCCTTAGAATTACTTATGTAAGACAAGCTATTGTGCCCTCGACTTCGTTCATGCATTGGAATTTTTCCCGCGTGAATCCCGATCCCACTGGATCTTCAGGATAAAAAGTACCCTTTATGTTGCTCCATAACCTCCTCTATCCCAGTGAATGTCCCATAAACATCCGTTTATTAAAATAATAAGTAACCCGCACCTTAATTGATTTTAAAATCGATGATAAACTTATAATTTGGAAAAGTCCTTAATTAATAACTGATCCACTGCTTGACTTTGACCCCTTTTCCTATAAAAGGATTTACGGTCATAACCCATCTCCGCAGCAATGGGATTGTCGTTAACTATTTCCTCGGTATAATAATCATAGTCTCAAAAATATATGAATACTTTGACCATTGCCTGATTACCGCTGTTCTCACTGTCACGGCCAAGTTGCTGCCTTCCTATACCTAGTGCAATGTCATTTTGAAAGTTCTCCAGAATACCTTTCTTTAGTCTAAATGCACACTTATTGTATGTGTACCTACTGATTGGAATTGATACATAAGGTATTTGTGAATCCTTTCAAATTGTTTGTATAAATTAGAATAAAGTCCAGCTACCTCTGAAGAGAGAGAGATAGAGTGGCGTAACCACGCCCGTTGTCCAGCAAGGTTAATCCAGGGCCGCCGTTTTAATACCAACCTCACATAGATTTACTTTTATGCCGCCCACGAAGGAAGGTCTGCTTGGACTTTTGGACTCACAGATGGATAAAGCCCCATATTGATATTGACCCCATTTGATATGATACCAATCACTTGAAGTTGAATAATAAGAAAAAGAGACACTTGGGACCTGTCTATTCCCTTGCTAATTCTGTAAAGCGTTAGTGAATGTCGAACACACTCTTATGTTTCCGTCGGTAATAGACGGAATTGAATGGAGATTGTATCACTAGCTCGCTCCACTTCTGAAACTTCAACTGGCATGTACCTCCGAATAATTTGTCTCCTTTTTTATTTCGAAAGTAAAAGGACTTCCTGTTGATAAGCTGTATGTCGGATATCGACAACGTTACACAAGTTTTAAAAAAATGTTTTCAATAAGATTTTTAACTGGTTTTGCGTTGCAGTGAAAAAAATCTGTGTCGAAACCGAATCAATTGGCAGGCTGAGAAGACAAACAAAAGAACTAGTGCCAGAAGAAAAAGTTATGACCAAAAAACTATAAAAATATTTTTAAAAAGCTTCCCTGCAAAATTTCACAAAAGCAGATCCGTCAGCGTTCTACGACTACGACGCTTTGGCTGATACAGTTTAGGGCTCCCACAATAAATGCGACATAGTGTCCGGGACGCAGAAACCTGCAGCAATACTTATATATTTTCCTATTATTGTAGCGCGCCGTGAATTCCTGTGTGACTATACTTACGATAAAATAAAAACGATTGTGATTTTATGATTAGGTAGGTTATGATCTTTAAATAAGCTTCGTTACAGTTAAAAGCAAGGAAGGATGCTCTGGCAGTGCCCCCGGAAGCGGGCGTGCAAATTGTGCACTGCACGCGGACGTCAGGTCCGGAGGGGGGGGGGGGCGCGGAAAATGGGACAGGGGGCCATACGGTACTGCACGAGGGCGTTCAAGTAGCTAGTAGCTAAGGCTCTTCTCACACAACGCTATTTATGAGCTACGCAACCCAAAACCCTGCGTTGCAGTACGTCCTTGGCTCATAAATAGCGTTGTGTGAGAAGAGCCTTACACCTAGCTAGGTACCTAGGCCTGTGCTGTGGTACGTTTATATTACATATGTATTGCTTTTGATTTATAAACGCCAATAAATTTACAGATAGATACGACTTGCAAGCCTTAGTGCTATAATGACTAGGTATTGTTTCCTAATGTCGCAAGAAGTTATGAAATATGCTCATTGTATGTGTTTTAGCTGCGTAGTGACGATAAATTGTAATCGTGACGTTACAATTTCGAATGGACAGAAACGACTACCGACTGTAGTTACGTCACTACAAATACACTTATAAGTACCTACGTTGAGGTAAACTTTCGCTATGCTGATGTTGTCCAGGCTATGTTTATGTGGAAGATAATTAGGAGAGTTTATAAGTTCCGAGATATGACTATGCTGTGTTAAATGTGATTGTTTTTCATGATTTTTTAAATTTTAAACTGTTACTTTGTTTCAGATAACGGCCTGTGGCTACTAGGTGCAACTTGCGACAGCTGTAAGAGTCAAAAACAAAATAAAAAATACATACTAATTTTTAAAGATAAGTTTCAATAAAATTGTTACAATATACAAGATACTATATCATTTATATTCGTTGTCGTATACTTACTTGATACTTGAGTAGCCGAAAATATGGAATTGCCCCTATATACCTACTCGCTAAAATTACTTATGACCTTAATGTACCAGGAACACACGGGTGAAAAGCTGGCATTTCTGAAGGAATTTTATGCCTCTACTAAAACAACCAACAGCTCTGAGGTGCAGGATCAGTAGGAAGGGATTAGATTTGGTGAAGCGAGGAAAGCTTTGAAAAGTTGGTGAACCGAGGTGTGGAGTTGAGAGGTATTATAGGGAGGCAAGACGAGGAGGAAGATGTTCTACCAAAATGTTACTGGCCAGTGAGGAGGGCGTTTGACAATAGTCAGACGAGTAATAAATGCAACCGCACCGAACCAACGTTTCTATTCTGGAAGAACTGAACATCAAGGAAAGATTATCATCCATTATACAATTACGAATCCTCAAGTTCTTTGGACACATCACCCGTAACGAGAACGCAATGGAAAGATTGGTGGTGCAGGGAAAAGTTGAAGGCAAGAGATCACGTGGGCGCTCTCCAACTCGTTGGACAGATCTTATTAAAACTGTGACACATTCCAACATCAACGATTGCTCTCACTCCGCAAAACATAGAGCTACATGGCGCCGCATCACAAAAACAGCTGCGATGCGAGAATCGACAAATACATGACCACGACCACTCTGTCAAGAGTGCACGACTAAGAAGAAGAATAAATAAAAAGGGTTTGATGTAGGCAATTTTGTCACAGGATGAAATGGATTTGAAGACATACGTAACTCGAGTACTTTATTTTGATCTTTTAAGATTTTAATTGGATTTATCGAACGCTTTTTACCTATATGAGTCCTTTTACAAACTGACAAAGTTTTTATGAATACTTGAATCATTACAGAAAAATAGTTATTACTATGTTTATAGCAATATCTCAACGATTGCCATTGCTGAGATTGGTTTTAAGGCGTATTATCACTTGTCACTAAGATGCAAAGTATTTAATATATCGTATGACCGTAATAATCTAATAATAAAATGATGTATGTATGTACATCGTTTCTAATGTTTCAAATGTTAGCAATTTGTATTTAATTTATATTACTGTACAATTTAGATAAAAAACAAAAGCTTTAGAGGTACATATGCTCATACGCACTAGGATATAGTGTCTCGCGAGCTAATAACATTTGTCTGTCATAAAAATATCGACTCGACTGGGAATCGAATTCGGGACCCCTCAGTTCGTAGATCTATAGAGTCAATACGAATTAGAGAATTGCAGATTTTTAAAGAGCTGTATGTATACCTATACATTATCTGTGTATAAAAAATACAAATTAACCGTCAATATTTAGTCCTCCCAAGTTAATAATCATTATCATCCCATATTTTAATCACCTCAATACTCACTACGATAAAATCTTTCCGAATCAAAATATTTGACCAAATGGGTTGCATCCAAATATTTCACGCACCTGCGCGCCTGGAATATGTCTCTATGTGAAACGAATTGATACTGTATGGTACAGTAGGCAGGCGTTTTGGTAGCATTTTGGTTTACCAAGCTCCTGGATTCAAGATTTTAACAGATAAATTGACTTTTTATAGGTATGTGTTTTGAACTAGAAATCGTATTTTTTATTTGTTTTGTTTTGTTGTTTACTTACATAGCAGGTGTTGAATACTTTAATACAAATATAAGATGTAAGTCATTAATATGTCACTTTTTAATTAAATATTAAGGTAATATTTTTGGTTTTTATTGGCTATGTGAAGGATTCATGATATTTTTTCTCAAATATCTCCTATGTGCAAAGATAATCCATGCATATTATTATTATAATAATCAACATGTATAATTATCTACATGTTGGTCATTGGATTTTTTATCATTCCTAACATCTCCGTAAAAGTGACCACTTTCAAGTCCTTTGTTTCCTTATCTCGGTCTCAATTGCCGATCCGTCGGTCACTTTTAACGTTAAATGGTGTGTAAATCTTTTTAGATAAAAACTGACGCGTGGCCTATTAGCAACCATTGTTATATCTTAATTTTTACTGCATAAGGTTCAAAATAGATTAAATGAGGTAATTAAGATGTGTCGATTGATATTCGATAGTTTTGCGACAGGAACAAGGATCTAAGGGTTGCGGTGACCGGACATTAATAGATCGATAATGAATCGATAAGCATAATCGATGTTAGGTTTCTGGCTTTATAAAAAAATATGATTTATTCCCATTGTTTGAATGACCGACGGCTGAATAAAGTAAAATCAGAATGAAACGATTTAGGAACTGAGAACATAGGTAACTACTTTATTTAAAAAAAGTTGATAGTTACAAACCTGCTTTATTAAATTTAAATATAATTGCCTTAGAAATCAATACCTAATCCTATTGTATCTACGTTTCGGCAGACACTGTATGCCTAATCGAATCTTCATTACCCTAAAGAAATAATTAACATGAAGATGCCAAGGACTGAAGCTTTGGTTAGAAATGAATGTTGCATATAACTGGAAGGTACGGAACCCAGATCATTTACGGGGCTCCTGTATCTAGTGGCAAGCAATTTTGCGTTACATCGATCTGCTGAGTCCATTGCTTCCACTATATAAACAGGCGTAATATAAGTATGTTGCGATCATGGACTTATAGTCCTATAAGCATCTTTTGGCGCGTGGGTGACAGAGACAGCGCTTTACAGTTTGATCCTTGCGCCAAAAGATTCTTGTAGGACTGTAATATATTAAGTCCATGGTTGCGATCGACACCTCAAGAAGCGCCTGTATCTACTTAAACATAAAAACTACATGACTTAACTATTGATTTCACTAATTTTATTAGGTCTGGTACATGTTTGGCTTGATACCGTACCATCTTTATTAATTGTAGAACGACGTCGAGAATTTAAAATGCCTTTAATAAATCTTGATTTCAAGCATGAACTGTGAGCACCTGTGAGTTTTAAGCGGGAAGTGGCACTTCCATTTTCTCAGCGACTCAAGTAAAGTTGATTTGTCACCTACTTTAAAAACTTAGAAATTATTAAAAAACATTGCACAGTTATTAGTGACACTGGTATGAGGATGTTAGGAGGTAGCCATGATAGATAAGGTAGAAAGTATGCATATGGTATCAGGATATAGAGAAAGCATCTAACTACAATATGGGAGTAACTTATAACGACATAACTAAATGATGTGTTGACTTCATAGAGATATTACAATAGAGGGGGTGAGCCATACGGCTGCCCATACATTGCAATCGCCCCCGGTTAGAAAGAGA
>DWJQ01000393.1:0-14777 GCA_018248915.1 Hesperia meskei straton | reverse complement strand
CAAAATTAAATGTGTAGGTACTAAAATACTTTGTGTCAAATATTGTTTATAAAAAAATACATATTGAGTACTTTTATTGCTTTCATTAAAACATGTTGAATGAGTCGGAATGAATTCCAAGCCACCGATTTATCATGAGAAACAAGTCAAGGAGCTCTGCGCTTTGCACGCACTCAACAATTTGTTTCAGGTAAATACTAGAAATACGTGTTGTATTTGCTCTGTGTGTAATTCGCGGTAAGTGTGACCCTGGGACGGGGCGGTAATTACCGTTGCAAGGTTAGTAAACAAATGGTTTGCTAAACTCATTCACGGTTCGCATTGAGCAGTTTTAATTCATGTAAATAATTTGTTGTACGCTATTACAGAAATTGGTGTAAGACGTAGGCTGTATCGAGTTTGTTTACGATTGATCAATTGACGTTTAGTCATTTGAACCACCTGTAGCATATTGGTTTACTATTTATACAATAAACAGTACAGATTTCTGGCCCAGAGATAGAAAACGATTGTTGTTACTCCTTATTTTTTGTATTATTTCATGGGAACTCCCCATTATGTAGTAGGTACCCTACAATATATTGGAAGTTAATGAGTTAACTTATTCTACATTGTTAACCCATTAAAATGACTGAGCACAGTCATCTTCTCATATCTGAAGTCGCTGAGAGCATAGTGGGCTTACTAAATACAAGCACTAAAACTGGATTTTAATAGTTCTGACTAACATTCGCTTAATTACTTTAGGATTGATGAGTTTATAATTTGATGATTGACCATTTTTCGTTTGATCTGAATAATTACTGAAACATGTTCAAAATATTATTTCTTCAATCAATGTATTTTGAGTGATTAGATTTATGTAATCAATCTATGTTAGTTTACGGTTACTTTTTTGTTTGATTGAATGCACTAATCTTTGAAACTAGCAGATAAATTCGAAAAAATACTTTTTTGGCGATAGTTACATTCATGATTCACAAGTTAACTGTCTTAGATAAAAGATAAACAGGCAAAATTGTTCTGTAACTTGTCTTTTTATGCATAGTATGAGATGAACTATGCAATCATAATGACTGTTTTTGGCCACTCACTTGCCTTTTACAGAGAATTAAAACATAGTAACATCAACTTCATGTGTTATTAGTTAAGGAATTTGTTTTAATAAAAAACCACACAAATGCCAGCCTTGCACCCCTGAGATCATAGATCATGGTGGATTAATGGGGAGAATTTTTCAATATCATGTGATTTTGCTTTTATATATTCAAAACAACATGATATGGTTGAGATTCATTTTATTGAGTACTAGCGACCCGCCCCGGCTTTGCACGGGTGCAATGCTGAATGGATGTTATTATACATATCAACCTTCCTCTTGAATCACTCTATCTATTAAAAAAACCGCATCAAAATCCGTTGCGTAGTTTAAAGATTTAAGGACACAAAGGGACAAAGAAAGCGACTTTATTTTATACTATGTAGTGATGTTTGATCCCAACAGTAGTCACATAACTGGTTGATGTCTTGTATCCGCAGACCCGCAACACGTTCTCAAAGTCGGAGCTGGACACGATATGCAGCCGGCTGTCGCCCAACGTGTGGATCAACCCGCACCGCTCCATGCTGGGGCTGGGCAACTACGACATCAACGTCATCATGGCCGCGCTGCAGAAGAAGGGCTGCGAGGCCATCTGGTTTGACAAGCGGAAGTTAGTATCTCTTGGTTTTGGAAAATGCCACTAGACCTATTTTTGATGTAGGCTGCATATTCAATCTGCATGCATGTTTGGATTAAAGCTGATAAGAAAATGAATAGTTTTTGTATGGTCAAATTTACAACAAGAGCCCTATAGCCCGGGTGCCAATGAAATCTTTAAAGGTGTGATCTAAGATAAAGAGAGTGTGTCTGAGCAAAGTACACACAATTTCTTCACATACTACAATTCTATTTTTATTTTAACAATTAACAGGGAAATGATATTTCTATAAATTATTGACACCATTTTTTCTTTTCAAACACGTGCAGAGACCCTGGCTGCCTGGACCTGTCGAACATCTGCGGGTTCATCCTGAACGTGCCGTCGGACTACAAGCTGGGCTTCGTGATGCTGCCGCTGCGGCGCCGCCACTGGGTGGCCATCCGCCAGATCCAGGGCTCCTTCTACAACCTCGACTCCAAGCTGGAGGCGCCGCAACTCATCGGCAGGGTGTGTACATAATTTTGTTCTTAATGCCTCATTACCTGTTCTCCATTCTAGTTTGAACGATACTAATTAATGAAACAGTAAATTCATAATAAGAAAATGATCTGAATTACACAGTCGTGATTTTTAATGAATCAATAAACTATTTTTTTTTTTAATTATCAATCTGTAATTTACTTGTCACAACTTCTGACCAAACTAATCTATGACGGTTTGATAAACGTTCAATAAAAATATATTTCCTGTTTTCAGAGCACTGATCTAATAGCATACTTAAAGGAGCAGCTCGACAGCAAGGAAAAGGAGCTGTTTGTGGTAGTGAGCAAGGAGGTGGAGGAGAAGCAGCTGTGGATGCACCAGTACGCCATCAGCGGGCCGGAGCCCCCGGCGCTGCGCCCCGCGGAGCCGCCGGGCCCTGACAGCCCGCCCGATAGCCTCAAGGACGGCTACGACTACCGGAACCGCGACGCCGAGTGCCTCAGACTGAACGAAGTGAACTGTGTTGCCAGCATAGAAAATCACTACTAGCCCCATTAAGCCAAGGTCACCGGTCGCGAGTAATTTGTACGTACGTACGTACACTTGCGGCTGTGATCGTCTGAAGACGTCCACGTGTGAGTGACATGTGTTCAGCTGTGTCAAAGTGCATGTAAACTTTGGACTATAGTGTTATGGTAAAACGGTGTATTGGTGCATTTTATGTGTGCCATTTGTTTAAAATGTGTCTGTTTTATGCCATTTTTGGCGCATTTTTCTTGCGATGCGTTTAATATGTTTCAAAGGTGTCGTGGCACGCATGTATCGCTTCCATGAAAGAATAACAGCAATAACTAAAGACTTGAATATCTAAGAAAACTATAATACATTCGTTTGTCAGTTCTAGAGTTGAAATCAATATGTGGTATTGTTTGTATATGTAGTATGAATGCATGCAGGCGGTTAATTCATTCTTTCAAAATGTTCAATTTTGTCAATGGAATATTATGCCTGTATTTAAATATACGCTGAACTACTACACTTTAGTGCACGCTGGACGTGAGACTTCAACACGCTTTTATAATCGGAGCTATTTCACTTTTATAATTGCAAAATACTGTTTAAATAATGTTAATATGTATTATGAATAGGGCATCTCTTCAATTGGGTAAAAAGTTTTGGACTTTTTTATGCTCTTTGCTTACACGTCTCGGAGTTCTAGATTATGTTATAATGAGACTTACTATTTACGAATGTCATAATATCCAGATATTGTTTCGCTGTACAATTTATAGTTCTTCTCCCGATTAGAATAAAGCTTAACTTAACGAAGCAACGTGTAGATGCCCTGGTTAATACGCCAATCACTGTATGCTATTCACTTGATATAAATTATTATGCATGTAATTTTTCAACAAAATTCACCTGCATAATGCTGATACTGCTCAAGATTCAAAACGAGCTTCTCCCCGCATGCATGCCTCGATTGACCTGCCTTGACGTTCTCGTTGGTCTACTGTAAGAAATATTTCAATAAGTACCAAACGATATTACGTATTTGCATGTTATTGGGGCTCGGGTGTGCATGTTTATTTTTCAAAGCATTTCAATAAGTATTATTTATAAGTTAGCAGCTCCTACGTCTATATTTCGTGGCTCCTACCGTTTGCCGGCCGGTACAACTAAGGCCATACCGATAATCCGAGCTCCAATGCTCAGTATTTCTGGCGTCATAAACGTACTTAATTCGTCCTTAATATAATTTATTGTACAATGTTTATTATTATTGCATCTTGTTTATGTTTTGCAGTTTCGTTTATTGTTGTTGATTTTATTTAAAACTTAGGTAAGTGGGAGTGGAGTAGGTAGTAAGATCGGCCTAAACCTTAATAAATTTTCGGCTAAGGTTTTGTCTATGAACTTCTGTATACTCGGGATACATTTATATTACTAGAAAGTTCGATATTTGTAATGTGTTATAGTCGTGGCGCGGTATTTTTACCATTTGGAGGGTACTGGGCGCCGATATTAAAAATATTCATGACATGATTGAATTAAAAACAGAATATCAATTGGTTTATACTTTAAGGTAAAAAAATGTAAACTATATTGTAACAGCTGTATAAAATGTATGTGTATCTAAGCAGTTGAAATACTAATTTCAATCAACATAATTATTCATGTTACGGTTCAATTTTTATTTAGTATCTGTTCATTCAGGAAATCCATAGAAAAACATTTTACCGAGTATTCATTAAATTTATTCGTATTATAATGTATAACAAGGAATTTTACATACATACTCATGTCTATTACAAACTGTCTAACGATGTAGGTCTCTATTTTCTAAATTTTATATTTCTTAGTTATTTTTAGGTAGCTAGGTAGGAAATATATAACTTTTGGTCAAATTTTCGTCAATCATCGTAGCATGTTAACGGTTTCTAAATAAATATCACCTGTAAGTATCAGAATTATGTCATGTCAGGTTGTACCCTTTATAATCTGTGAGGTCCCTCTCAAAGAAAATCCCCGGGTATGATTCCAAAGATTTTTTTTTCTTCCCTTGGCTCTTTACAAAATCAGAGAGTTTACAAAGATCGTGGATATTACGTGATTCTAGTATCGTTGTTGAGGATTTTAATATTGTACGTGCGTATACATTAAAGTTACCTCCTAGTGAAGGTGCTCTATCGTTTTTGATGTATGAGAAATGTATACTTACTCCATTATAATTGTCTTACTAAGAGCTCTCATCCATCCCCTTTATTTAACTTCGAAATACAAAGTCTGTGTCGGGGTGGAGAACGCAGACCGAGCCAAATGAAGTAACCAAACTGTTGAATTACAACTAGAAGAATATTTAATGATATAGAAACCAAATAGTGTAGTGTATAAGGTGTACAATATGTTTAAATTGAATACACTACGATCGGTTAGTGTACTTAAAGCACACATTACGCTATCATCACCCGGCGCGTTCACGTCCACATGGACATTCCAATTATTGTAAATTGAAGCATTGGAATCTTAGAACGAAATCTTAAAAAAATATTGGAATGATAAATTTCAATAAATAATCTAGGCCGTGATTATGATTCTGTAATCAACTACATGTGAGTACGTTTACAAGGTTGTAGTCCGATTTGTTCTTACATCACAGTACATATGTGCAAGTTAGGGTCATGTGCAATTTTTATAAACCTGCATGAAATAAATATAAAGTTGTGAAATGTTAGTGCTAAGTTCAAGTTTTATTCATGTGAACAATGGCTCTCGAATGACAATCGATGTGAACGTTGCCTTATTTGACTACTGAATTAACTAAATACGATCTTTTTGATTCTTTTAAATTTAAGTCTACTTGTTGTAAATAAATGATATTTTTTCAGAAAATAGAAAGTGTAATGAGTTCATGTGTTTTATTATGGCAAACCCAAAGAACAATTTTATCGGGATTCAGACATGAAACTGGTAATGGAGGAAGGAAACAATGCAAATGCAAGAACGTCGCTATATTACCGCTGATTGTTTACGTTCGTCCGCGTAACTTTAGTTTTACGTCTTTACCGCATGCGCTACGGAAACCATTGATGACTGAACAAAAAAATTTTTCCAGAATATAAAATATCGTCCTTCGTCCAAAGACATGACGGGCGTGGTAAATAAAACGCGATTATAAAGAGGCACTAGTTTATATCTTCGTTGAGTGGGTTGTCGGGCGGGCGCGTGCAGTTGGCGTGCTTGGCCAGCACCAGCCGGTCGGGGTCCAGCCGCAGCCGCTGCAACGCGGCGTAGATCAGCGCCCGGGTGGAAGCGCCCAGCTCGCGCGACCGCCCCAGCACCCACATGCGGTCTGCAAACACCATGCGGGGTTAGGTTGCCTTTTGAATTTTCCACCAGAGATGTGCTATGCTACCTTGCTAAGGATGCGTTTGAGATCTACCAATGTATGTGCATTGGCCCCCCTAGAAACCTTACGAATAAATTTGATTGTTGGATGGCAAACGCATCCTTAGCAATGTAGCATAGCACATCTTTGGTGGAAAGGCGCCCTTATGAAGCAGTGAGCAGTAAGTAGTAGAAGGAAGTGGTAAGTCATTGACCTGTGTGTAATGCTCGTAGTTGAACTACTGTTTCTCTACCGGTGAAGGTAGTTGGACTCTGTTCCATCTAAATAGAGTCTGACGGAACTACTATGTGGTCGCTAATTAATCTAAAATTGAGCGTGGAATAATTTTCATAATTCGTAATTTCGTGGAATAAATGACGGACATTGTCGAAGATTAAGAAATAATGAGTGTCCTGGTTTCTTTTTTCGGTGCGGCAACGCATCAGTCGTCGCTTACTGATGTCTATAGTAAACTCGACGTTGATACCAGAGCTGATTTGTTTACTCGTATATATTTAATAATTTACGAAGGAAGCAGTAACTGACCAGAATGCGCAATGCTGAGGTTGGTGCAGGACCAGACGACGGCGTACTGGTCGTAGTCGGTGAGCAGCACGCTGTAGTGGCCGGCGCCGGGCAGCAGGCGGCCCAGCACGTACGGCAGCCGGTTGTTCAGCTTGTACCGGAACGACGACGACCCGTTGTAGCTCGGGATGCCCAGCCCGTGCGACGTCGACGGGTTGCCCGTCCTGGCACGATGACAGGGACTTATGAAGCCGGTTACACTTTTTTAAACGTGCCCATCTTAGTAGAACAAGACTCGTACAAAAATTACTAACTGGACTGTTACTAAAATCAACAACAGCACTAACTCTATCAGTAACAGTCCCTATCTTCACACTTATTAACAAACTTATCAACTAAAATTCTAACACTCTCATCTTACTGGACTTACAATCCTAGCCCCTAAATTGATTCTTGTTTTATGTCGATCACAGTCAGCACGGGCGGCAGCGGAGAGTGGTTCTGTATGCTCGTTTGCTACCACAACTCCTTAAAAAAGACAATCACAAGGTAGGAGGATGACGCTGGTCCATGACACACAGCTTCGACTACCTCGGGGGCCAGAGAATTCACAGATATAACGTACATGCAAGTTAATTCATGACACTTGAACTTTTATTAGAAGGACATCAGTTACGGTAAGGTACGCACCACCGGTTGACGGTGTAGACGGTGATGAGCAGGAAGTCGCGCTCGGTGAGCGCCACCCGCAGCTCCGTGCAGCTGGACGCGATCTCCATAAGGTAGAACGAGCGCTCCACCTCGAACCACGTGCCCGCCATCTGGTGACGGAATTGACATGAATCATTATGTTATGGCTCTCTTTGAACTCTTGCCTATAGGTAGCCCAAATTTAATAACAATAACGATGTAAGTGGTAATTAATATAAAATGAGCAGGAAGGTATAGGTTTTATTAAATTTTAAAATCATCTAATATCTTTAAACGAGCAATTCTTGTATATATATATAAAGTTACAGATTAGGGGGTTTTCGGCTCAAGGAATCGATTTATCAAGGTCCTAGGTTCGAGAAAAGCTCGGTTCCCAAGATAAAGAGATTTTAAAAACCGCATTTTGAGAAACTAATATATAATATCAGCGCCATCTATGGCCTCACTGGGTAAAAAAGTAAAAAACTCTTTCTACTCGATACTAGATGGAGCTTTCTAATGCTAGAAATTAATCCGTTCATAAATACTGCTATTTTTTCTTTCCTCGTATTTCTTGCGATTCATACTAAATATAATTTTCAACCGAGCGAAGCTCGGTCAACCAGGTACTTCTATTACTAAAGATGTCCAAAAAGGTCCTAAAGGTATCGACTGTCCTCACGCCACGTCAAACACTCCCAGTACGAAATAGAACTAAAGCAACGGTATCGCATCGCTACTCGGGACCTGTCCGGCCGGTCTGCAGGTGGCGTGAAATTCCTGCTGAATACATTGCGAGTACGTTAAAGTTTGTCGACACGGAAGTATCATCTGCTTCCAAAACTTCTCGACCTTCTCGCACGTCAGAGTGAGGAATAACGGTGTATTCTGACGATTACTTCCGAATTAGCAATGTATCGGCGAAAAAGTGGGTCTGTTTGAGATTAGTTACACGGCTGGGTATGGGTAGTAAAAGGTTTAGGGTTGTCACCTTTTTGGAAGAAGAAAATGATGTTTATGGCATACGTAATAAAACATAAATTTTATTCACCACAAAATTTAGGGCAATTCTATTCAAGAAATTGACGCATTGAGTGACGTGAATATTTACGTTTTGTCTGATTTGGTTTAGACACTGAAGCTGACTAACTAAGCTTGTACACGATGCCACACGACGATCTCAGCATAAATGTACGGGTTTTTCCCGTTGGCTCCCATTCCCGTTGTCACCCGTCCCACTAGACCCCGAAAACGATTAATTTGATTACACCAAGCCCCATAAAGCATTACCTATCATTCATTACCTTCCCCAGCCCAGCTCTACAGACGACACAAAATTATGCCTTTTTTAATCGACTTAAAAAAAGTAGGAGGTCCTCAATTCGACAGTATTTTTTGTGTTACTCAATAACTTTTACTGGGTGAACCGAGTTTTTTTAATTTGTTTTATTCGAAAGCTGGTGCTTGTCACGTGATCCCATTTAATTTCAGCGACATTTGAGGGGTATTTTTTGAGTTATCTGTACCTACTTATCCTTTTTGAAGTCAGTTATTTTGTATTTAAAGTTAAATAAAGACTATTGTGTATTTTGCATGTTAAAATTTTTAACTATTTTTTTTGCCCTTCAATCAATCTATAGACAGAATCGATAGTAACCAACGAGGACTGTTTAACCTAGTCCAAAAATAAATAAATAAGTACATCGGTTTGTCGAACTGAAGCTTGCCAACTCACGGTAACTCTAAATAAACAGAAACGTGAAGTGCATTTTAACTGTAGTTCACATGTGCGATCCCATGGCGACACGACGACATTACATTATGTTGTACAACAGAGTTGACTGACGTGAATTTGTATAAAAATCCAGTTTCATTCACACGATTGACATGTCGTACACCAAATCATCCAAATGTGCGGCTTATTCTCAGTTTCCTCCGCGAATGAAAATAATTTATTTTTCACAAATTAAGGGACGGACTGTTTTGAGAATAAATAATTTGAATTGCCTCGGAGTAAAGTGCGAGTCGATTTGGAATAATTTATTCTTATTTTTTTTCGCGGAGGAAACTGAGAATTATTTTCGGAGTACTTTGAGAATAAGCGTCACAGCATTCGCACCCGTTTTCGCATCTTTGTCTCATCACTGTCGCAATGTCGGCGTATGAATAAGTATCATTTTTGCCCAGTAGTTACAGTAAGACAAAATTAAAGCGGTAAAGAATGATCTATCAGGTTTTGGATGACTTATTGCTGGATCTCCTTATTTACGCCACTGTTTTTTGGTTTATTTAAATGGTTGTCTGCACGGTTAAAATTCACAACTGAATGAAGTCAAGATTTTCTAAGAAATCAGCCAAACTATCGCAGACAACGAAGTCTTTGCATAGGGGAACTGTTGACTATCCTGGTATTGATGGTGACTGATGAGATATAATTACATGTATTTACTTTATTTACATGATCTGATACAGTACCATATTTAGGTATGTGAGTTAAGTGGTCATTATCCCGATTACCGTACTGGTTCAACGCCCCAAACTGGTTGAAGGGCAAACCACTTGTAAACCAATGGAGATTAGTTCCATGGAGGTCGATCCACACGGGTTGGGTTTTGGGACCAAGTTCCTTACCGTACGAATGGAGGCTTGGACAAAAAAAGGGTAAGATTTCTGCCACGATGTATTTTATTGGCTGCGTCTAGTCATTGGTGCACTTATTGGTCAGTCAATTATTGGTCATAGTCAATAAGGTCGTGCGACTGCGCAGTTATACCAGCTTTCAGGTCACGTATGACAACTGTCAGACAACAACTGATGAGGTATGGGAGGTATGTCAGATCAGATGTTTCGTAGTGTATTGTGGTGTAGTGTGTAGTTCTGTAGGTACTTTTTACTTATTTAGATTTACCAAAGCACGTACCTACTGCATAATTTTTTTTGCAACTTGTTCGTTAATAATATGTTTAGTCTTATTAATACACCAATAATTCAATGTGCATGCATATGACTGGTATCACTTCAAATTCAAAAGTAAATTAATCTACGTAAATCACACAAAATCCCACTAATGAGTACCTACTGCCACTCATTTGACTAATAAAACAATACATTTTGTTATTTTTAACCTTGCTTACACGAACTCATTTGCAATTTAAATTCGTAACACTTTTTTATTTCTTTCCAACGCGTTGTCTGCACAACAGTGAGTGTTAAAATCTTTCTACAATATTCCACGTCATCCTTTCATCATAACGACTATATCACACCTAAATTATGTTCCATCTGCATTCGAATCTCATCATTGCACATATTTATTGTAAAGCCATATTAGGGCAAAGGTCCCTAATCTGGTCAATTCCCAGCAGACCGGAGTTTTAACAGACGACAGAAGTAGTCCGTAGTCCCCTGGAGATAGATGGTAGGGGTGAAGCCCAGAAATATTTACCACCCTCTTTTTTAATTCAGACGCTAAACGACTTATTATGTTCGGTAGGATATGAAGCCTGCAATTTTTAACGAACTACAATAATAAGAGGAGGTGCTCGTTTCGACTGTGCTTTTTAATTTTTTTTATGTGTGTTTAACATTTTTTACGTGTCACATAACATTTCACTATAGGAACCGATTTTGAAAATTCTGTTTTATTTGTAAGGTCTTCACGTCTGGTACCATATTTTACTTCTGACGGGTAATTTTTGACTTATCTATCTTAACCGATTTTGCAGTCGGTTATCTTTTTGTAAAAGTTAAGTTCTTTTTCTTTCTCCTTTCTTAGCAACATATAGGTGATGCTTATAATGGCCCCCATGTGATATCCATGGGCGCAAATGACGTCTTACTATCAAGTGATCAATTTCATCGGCTTCATTGCACTTTGATCCTTTCTGATAACATTGTCTAACATTATCTGGATGCGAAAAATAACTAGGGTAGGTACGGCAGAAAAATAACGCTAGGTATATAAAAACTAGACAATTTGCCGAATTTGACTGCCTCAGTTTACGGGAGGTAGTCAAATACCTGACCTGACCACCACTAACCTCGCCCTTAATTGGTGATCATTTACAACTAACATTCCATAAGGTCAAAGGCTCGAATTTTCTAGATAAATCTTTAATTGTATATCACTCAATCATGACAGAATAATTTATCAAATTAGCTATACCAAATTGAAGCATTTGTAACTTACGTGGCTTGGGCCCCGCATAACTATTTTTGAAATAAAACTTGTAAGAATAAAATGATAAAACCGCGTATATTGAAAATATGAATACGTAAGGCTTTTTATTTTTTATCACAGTCATAAAACCTCCCAGACTCCCAGACTAAAAATATTACGCAACAATATACTCTCAGATTTGTTTTATCTGTAAGTGTTCTTGTCTTTTTCTAACATTTGGGACTGTGGCGTGTTAGAAAGGGATGTGATAGTATAATATTGGTATAATTGATCCAAATGGCGCGAACTCCCGCCTTGCCAATTATGCATTCTCATAGGGTGGGAGTAGGGCTGGCAAAAAATTAATTTTTGGAATTTACGAACGTCCAATGTTCACAGGCACAGTAAGTCATCTGATGGTCATCTGCTGATCAGGCTGGTGGTGACCGTAATTGTTTTGTTGGTAAATAAACAAATAATAGCTTGGTGATAGTAACTGTAGCATGAACCCATAGTAGCCTTGTTGGTAGAGACCCTGCCTGTGTATCGAGGTGTCCTGGGTTTCATTCTAGCAATTAATATTGATGTTACAGATAAATAATTTTTTTGTCTCCAGATCATACAGGGAGAGATCAGATTAGTAAGTTATTTGTGTTGTCCATCATCCCAATTGCGACACAAGGATCTAAATGGTATGAGTATGTCAGCATGTGTTAATTTTTCAGTAGTTTTTGCCTGCGATTCACTCTCTTAGGAGATGGACAACTACAAAATACTCTACATCTCAGTCGAGAACATGATCTACTCATGTGCCAAAGTTAACAACGATCTAAAAAGTATAATTATGACGAATTTCATGTATTATCCCTTCACTCCCTTTTTCACTTCATTTTATCAAACTATGTATCTCCATACAAAATTCCATCTAAATACATAGATTCAGCCGATTTTAGGCGTAACAGCAGACAGAGAGGGTTACTTTCACGTCTATGTATAATAGTTAATTAGGCTGTGACAACGGAAAAGTTGACTATTCCAAATAATTAATTATTTCCAGAATAATTAACTATTCTGTGAGATTAGTTCGAAAATGAGGACAAAATGCTTAAATGCTTTAATTTGGCATAAGTGGCAGCCCTACAGCCGGAGCCCGGGGCGGGGGATGCTGCAGTGCGCCCAAGGTTACGTAACGCGCCCTTGACCTCGACAGAGCTGTAACTCACGAGCTGAACAACTCGGCTCTGTTTGTCTCTATTTTTAACATACTCTTCGCTTCGTACGAATATTTTGTAGCACTCTAAAATTTTTACTATACTTTAAAAAATTTTCGTCTCACCTTGAATTAAATTATGACTTATTATGTTTGCGTTATTATAAAATTAACTTTTATAATATTTTAAATTTTTTTGTGACTCACATCGCATAATATAGTATTCAATTGTTTAGGTAGATGGGTAGGAAGGTTCCTAAATAATAAAATCATTTTTGTTTTAATCATTATTTTAATATTTGACTTAACATACACCATACGCGGTATTTTTATGTACTCAATTATCATAGTTTTAGCATGCATTGTCGTTGTTATTATAGATTACTAACAATTCTGTATCGCTATTGGCACCAACATGAGGATACGTGTTTCGGTGTGTGTGTGTGACTGTGTGTGTGTGAGAAAGAGATAACTTTTACTCTTCATATTCTCAGCCTTGGTTAAAGAAAACGTAGGTGGTAAACGATTGCATGCAATTAAATAGAAAGAATTAAGTTTATAAATTCTATTACCCATTGTAAGCGACACATTGCCAATGAATATCACATGCGCATAAATTAAACAGTTTACGATCTGTATTGACTTTTATTTCCACACACGCAACATTGAAACTCGTTTAAATTATTTCCTTTTATAAGACAAAGAGCACTCTTATAAGTTTTCCTTTCGTTCCTGTGTGTGAATTTGATTCATAATTATTACCTCCACTTATTAAAACTCTACATTTATTGATTTTTAATTTATTTTTTATAAACGATTATATATACTTGACAGCAATATCATCTGATGTAAGTGGCGATGATGTGTAAGATCTTAAAGACTCTTACATCATAATATATGGGGGTACATCGACGCGGGTAAGCTATTTCAGTTTTTAAGGTAACTTGTATGGATAACCCAACTTTCTTTTTATTTCAAGAGTTAGGGCCCTATGACGCCTGTGACAGAAAAACAGATAGCGAAAGTTTAAAAGCTACCGACGACATGAATTCAAACAATATTTTTTTGCACTTAATACGTTGAACATTAAACGCGTAAAAAGCTTGCAGATCCCGAAACATAGGTACGTTATCAGAGGAAACAGAGTAATCTTTTTTCAATTCAATTCATCCGGTAGCTGGTCCCGTCTCGTTTATCAAAAGTACCAGAGGATAAGGCATTGTCGCTTAGCCATCCGATGATAATTTTCGACGCGTATGTAAGAGCCTGTGACAGCTCTGTGGGCATTGGTCAGTTCAAGAACCGTAGGTAAAATAGGTATATAGTTTTTTAGTTTTTTGCTATTTAGTAAGTATGAGTATTGAAACAGGGGTATGGTTAAAATGTATACAAATTAGGCTGAAGGGTTCTGTTATATCATAACGCCTCATTTAGCCTAATTTTCACCAATTTTAAAGAAACTGATAAACTTAAAATGTACATAGGTCAAGGGCCGATGGTAATGCAATGTTATGACAAACATGGCCAAATAGCACGCTCAGAATTGGCTCCAGACAAGGGAACTCCTCAATGGTGAACGTCAGTAACTATAATCGTACAAGAATCTTTTGGCGTGTGGGTGACAGAGACAGCGCCTTACAGGTAAGGCAAACTGTCTCTGTCACCCACGCGGCAAAAGATGCTTGTAGGACTATACTTTTGTTGCTTTATCAACATCACATTTCTTTAATACAACAGGGTGCTTAGTTTTGCAAACTAATATTTTTTCGTAGATAGTGCTACACCCTACTACCTCATACACGAAGCTTGAGATGTTCACAACAATTTAATCCACAAACTCATTGTCTGAGCAACAATGTTCACAAAACATTCAAAATAGCATACCCGAGAGCGAACGGGGTTTAATTTCAAAGTTGCAGCATGATTATGGAGTCCATTTTCTCTAAATTACCAAGATATTTCTAGATGACGTCCAAAGTATGTTTCCATTTGGAGGTAAAACTCAAATTTTTAATTTATTATTATAATTTAATTTACTTCATGAACTTTTTTTTTATTGAATTAAGGTAGCAAACGAGCATGCAGCACCACCCTTCCGCTGCCGCCCATGGCAATTGT
>DWJQ01000392.1:0-14780 GCA_018248915.1 Hesperia meskei straton | reverse complement strand
GCGTAGTAAAACATTTCGACCTGAAATAATAAACATACGTTAAAATTGTTGTTTAAATTATACTGTAAGCGGGAAAACTAACTAAAGAACTGTAAAACAAGAAGTGAGGAGAGATCATAGACATTTGGGAAACCTGCCGTAATAATGAATCCAAAGAACAGTTGCTACTCACAATCTAAAATGCAAAAGAAAATGATGTCTATGTGCAACAAAAGTAAGCGTAGATTGAGGTAAACCTACGCCTACGGTGCATTCCGCGATTTTAAATGTATTTTCAATTATTAAAATACTGAAATCCATTAAGTATTAAGGTAAGGTGCAGTTATATTTGCTTAGATACTGATTTCTGCAATAAAAGCATTATATTATTATTATTATGCTAATATATAAGTAATAATATTTTCCTAGGTTTTATTGAAGTAATATACGTGAAATTGCTAAATGCACCGCAGCTTCTACAATGTTTTATTGTGCCTTTGAAAAAGAGCTTCCTCAAGAAATTAATTGCTAAAATTTACAAATTAAAAGAATAAGTAGAGGCTATAGTCATAGAGTTTCTTATATGTAAACATGCAATTTAAAGTAAGAAAGTGAAGATAAAGGTATGCCCGTGAGATTTTGTTACAATGATCACAAAATAATAAATAAGTACATGTAAATAAAAATAGATGTCTTCATTCGTGATCATAGTAAAGAAATATTAAATTGTACAAAATTCATGCTGTTAAATTACAAAAGTAATACAATTCTATGTTTAAATATTAATCTACGTTATAGCTGTCAAAATTGTTAGTAGTAAGTACAAAAAAATATAACAAATTAATTACGTTCCTTTTCAGTAACATACATAATGACAATTTTCATCAATACTCTTTGTTAATAAATTAGAGTAAATAGTTTAAAACGAAAGGCGATCATAAAACGAATTACTTATATGTTTTTTCTTATAAATTGATAAATAGGAACGTAATTATAACAATTTGTAAGAAATTAGCAAAAGTAGCAATAGAAAGTGTTAGAGAAATATAGAGCTAATACTGGTGCCATGCGGTAAGTTCTTGAAGCGTCCTTGAATAATGCCATCCATAGAGCGTTTTCCCGGAAGTGGTAGAAAAAAAGTTCCCAAGCAATCCCTAAAAGAGGAGGGTCGAAAGTGTCACTAAATGTTCCTTTTTCGCAGTGATTTCTTTATTAACAAATCGTATGGAAATGAACAGACTTTATGAGAAGTCCCAGGCATTTAATTTTTTTATGAATATTTAAAATGAAATAAACCTGGAATAAAATCCTGGAAACGTTACTGACTTGACTTACAAATTTGATTTTTTTTGTAATAGTTACTTATTACTTTTTTAAGAAATTAAATTATGCTTCTTACAATTCAATGCAATTGAAAAATATTAATTAGTAACGCTTTCATTAAAATTCACTGAATCACGTAGATACTGAGTGCATAAATTAGTAAAGGTGCAGTAGCCTTTAGGCAAAGAAACAACAAAAGAAGCTTCTCAGCGCTTAAAATTTTAGCTGTTTAATCTAACTGAAAACTTGACAAATGCTTTTTTTAACTGCGGGAACGTGACAACTCGTGCAGAATAGTCCAAGAAGGGAGAACGAAAAAAAATCAAACTCAAAAGTACCTAAATCCCTGGATCCGCCCCGTGTAACTGTTTTATATACGTCTTGAAGAGTTCAAGTTGATCGGTCTCTTGCAGAACCTCCACGCAGCCTTTGAAGTAATCTGTCGTAAAACAGTCTTTCCTGTGCCCCAACAATCAAAATTGTTTTAACGTCCATTATAAATTACGCTGTATTTACATTGTGTGCGTGTCTTTGAGTATACGTTAAACTAGTGTGTTGTATGATGACGTCACAATAAGTTGGAGGGAATATCTTAAAGATACGACAAGCAATACCCTCCAAAAATATTGCCTCTCATTCATACGTCCTAATGTTTACCGATTGATACAGATCTATCTGTACAATGGGAAAAAATATAATAACATTTTTATACAAATTTCTTTGATCAAATTACAATTCAATAAACAAAATTAAGATCATTTTAAATATTTAGTTATCTGTTTGTGTGTGAGACTGGCTGAAAAACGCCACAGTATCAAAAAAAAACCATAGACAACCAACCTGCATAGAGTATAGAGCTGCGGTTCCCTGAAGAGGTTGTAGCAGTCATCGCAGATGCGGTCGAGCCGCGCAAAGATGGCGGCATCGTAGACGCCCTTGCACTGAAGGTTGAAGAAGGAGCGGCGCGCGACGTGGTGCGGAGCGCCCGCGGGCGAAGCCGCCGCCAGCGTGAGCGCCAACAGACCCGCCACCGCTACTTGCAACGAGCTTAGATGCATCTGGGGACAACGATAACACGGCTGTTTTATACGATTTTAAATTGGTATCATCGTGGACACTAATGTTTTAGCTGTAAAGGGTACGTGTGATATTTATTTACACTTAAGATCGTGAGTACCCGTTACAGTCAAAATGGTAGTTATTATACATGTTCCATGCATTCATCATGTACTAAGAACTAAAAGTAGATACTCAGTATCAGTTTAAATCAACTCAGAAGGGCTGAGGCTCAGATATAATTGATACATGTAAAAAACGTACCTATTGAAAAATTATCCATCCGATTAAATTATTTCATTTTTTTTATTAACCGACTTAAAAAAAGAAGGAGGTTCTCAATTCGACCGTATATAGTTATATACAATGCTTTTTTTATGGGTGTACCGCGATTTTTTCGTCGTTTATGGGCCGATTTTGATAATTCTTGTTTTGTTGTAAAGTAGATATGCGCATTGGGGTCCCCTGAGGAGGACACCAGGATCTGATGATGGCATCTCAGAGAATTCATGGGGAACTTTGGAAAATTGTATGGACGACTAGTGTGTTTGTTCATGTTATCATAAGTACATTAAAGCGCTACCATTTCATAAAGGTCTGGAGTCGATCTGATGAACCCGAAAGGCAGTCGAGGGAACTCCTCAATGATTTACTGCAGTTATCTAGTGTTTGGGCTTGATTAATTTGAAGTGACGAGAACTTTACACTTACATGTTGAATTGAGCGCCGTCTGGCGAGTAGTTTTTGAGTCATATCTGCTTATTAAGGTTGAAGTCGGTTATTTGTTGGTTTCGGTAATTTATTGTTTTTTTTTTGGTTATTTTTTTGTAATTTTTAATTGACGACCTGGATGGCGCAATGGTTAACACGCTGGATCGCTATTCCGAGGGTCCTGGGTTCGACCAGCGAGGCGGAAATTTGAATGATAAGTTTGAATTTCCGTTCTCGGTCTGGGTGTATGTCCTTGTTGTGTGTGTTGTCCATGGCACCCACGACACAGGGATTCCTAGTGTGGGGCTATGAGTATGAAGCGTTATTTATTTAGTTATTTAATTGGAGAGTAGGTACCTACGTTAGAAGAGAGAGTTATTTACCGATATCACTTAGATAGAAATCTACTATCACTACTAGGGGTTGGATTAAATCAAGGACTTATTGATTGATCACGTGGACTACATTCTCAATACTACGTCCGTATCAACGATAAAAAGTATGCTCGAAATTTTAATCATCGCTAAATCTTTCATTCCGCACTCCAAGTGTTCGAGTAGGTACCTAACTGTTAATGTCCAATTAAAATTATAACGTTATTGTGAAGGCTGTAAACAGGGAAACGTAAAACGTTAATTGACACATTGCGTTCATTAATTTATCGTTTTTAATTTCGTGAGTGAAACTCGAGGTTTTTTTTAATATTCCAAAGATTATATCTAAAAATTTCTTTGTTTTCTTTTAATTGACGGCCTCATCGTCGTTCAAAGGATTCTGGGTTTGATTCCCAGTGAGGCGAAAATTTGAATAACATAACATAACATTGAGATAACATTTCTGTTCTCGGTCTTGTTGTGTGCTAGGGCAACACACAAGACTAGGGTCTTGTGTTGTCCGCAGAGTTATTTATTATTCATTTATTTAATTATTGAGCTTATGTACTTATAGCTTTTTGTAAAATCCTGAAATTGACAGCCCTATTTAAACAATCTCGTTTCAAGTTACAACCGATCGTCGAACATTGGACGGTTACCGAAGGCGGGTAACTTACGGCAACTTGCACAGACTACTTAAACGTTTTATTATAATTTTCAATGCAAACACTATTTATTTGTATCATAAACTAGCGTGTCTGTTCGAACGGCGCATTATTGCGAAGGCTAGCTACGGTGTTACTAAAATGTAACTAACAGGTTTGAATAAGCTCATATACCTACTTATTCATACCCTCGCGATAAGATTTTCTGTGTTCAAATCTGTCACATAAATGGTTGCCTCCGGCTTATAAAGTATCTAGTAATTTTACTTTAAAATATACCTCACTACCTTAAAAAAGGAATCCCTTCAAAGAACTTTCAAAAGCTCCATAATTATAGTCGTAACAGCAGTTTTTAGAGTCAAATTTAATGGTTGGTATTCAAAAAACTGTGTATTCCAGGCCGATTGTCAAGCAATGTGGTGATTTAGTAGGTAATTCAATGTCCTTATTTAGAAAGAAGGGAAGCGAAGGAAAAAATATTCAGGCGAAAAAAATTAAAACAAACAGGGCATTATGTAAAACCTTAGTGACTAAAACACGTACCTATTTTTTATTAAGTTAAAAATTGTGGTGTAACATCTGAGAAATAATTCAGAAAGCATAATTTAACTTCTATCAGCTCATTACTCTATGGCACCGATTAAGCAAAACAGCCATAAAGTGTAAATATAGTGGTCCAATTGACAACGTCGTCGGACCACCGACTACCTCCGTTCCGCTTTGAGGTTATTGGATTGAAATGTAAGCGGGCTTTAATAACTTTACCTGCCTCGTTCCACTATCAGGCAGTTAGTTGTTCCTATTTATAATATTAATACAGGCTGTATTGAAAGTCACGCGTCCACCATACTTTGTAGAACTTTACGGGATCAATTTAAAACGTTTTTAGTTGTTATTGAACCACAATTGGTACAATTGCAATACAAAGTCCATAGGTATTCACTTGTCCATGAATTTATTATAGTAGGTACTCTATGGTTGTATCTCTCTATTTCTACCTACGCGTTTTTTTCATCTATCTACATATGTAGGTACCGACGCCTACGTGTTAATTATAGTGATACAGTTTTTAATCACTAAGATATTATTTTGTGTGTGTTTTTACTTGTAAGCTTTATCAACCATGCAGCTAACATAATGATACATGTCGACTATAATTGAGTAAGGTAACATTTTGTTTCCTATTTTAATCTGCTGAAAAAAAATTTACTACAACTGTACAGAACTTGTCGACGATACACCGTCTCACGCTTAACTTTAGATTCGTGGTGGCCGAAGCAGGCCCTCGGGCGCGCAAACAAGGCGTACATCCCTGATTCATGGCTCGGCTAAGTAATAAAGTTATTAACTTGATCGAGTTTCGCATGAGAACCGCGCTCTCAACAATCTGGTTTACAGTACCGATCAGTTTAAAAATAACTCTGGAACAGTAGACTTGTGCTGTGTGGTCCGACTCAATTGGAATATTTTGATTGGAGCCTTGGGAATGAAGATAGGGCGGCCTACGTATCCAATTTAAATGGTGACAAGCTGACGAATTTATTAATAAGAAACTTATTGAAAATCTTGTCTCCCGCATTGTTTGTTACTAAAACTTTTGAAGCACTGTTACTAACATACATTTTTATAGTTACTTGCATCAGTAGTATGTTTGCGACTTGGATTTTCATCTCTTCGATTTTAACAATTACTTGATGTTATATCTAAAATTTCCCATTACACATTGTGTAATGAGGAGCATAATAATTGTCTCAGCATTTAAATACATTAAAAACTATTAATTCTGCATACTTCATGCAGGCTTTAAACTGATTTACATAGAAAAATATGTTGTAATTTTCTATTTATTTAATTGAACATCAAGGTGAAGTCAATGACCTGTCCTACCCTAGTGTCCCGTTGCAGATCTAAAGAGATAACGAGTCTTAGAACTGAACCCAAGTCTAGTCCTCAACAAACGGTGTCAATACAATCACGTGAAAATCCAAATTAGATACAATGTCGAGAGGTTCCCAATAAGGCGATTCATCAATTAAACATCAGATTCCACGGTTTCTAAGGACCGAGCGATAGCCGCTCTGTCCATGTGTGTGTAACTGTGTTGTACGTCTGTGTGCTCGAACGCACTCAAACGCATACTAATTGCGGTCGTCGTGCTAGACTGCTGGTCTGCCACCCAAGGCGAGGATAAAATGCGTGCAGCCTTGTGGGATACACTCGTTTTTGCTAAAGAGAATGCGGTTTGCAATAATTGGTCCTTCGTGCCGGATAGTTTGTTGCTACTACCCGCGTTTGGCAAAAGTCGCACAACTTTGTAGAGGAAAGTTGTTTACGATTTACGAATTGAGATACGTTTTGAGTTAGTTAACATCGTGATAGCTGAGTCGTCGACAAACGGGAACGGTGCCAAATTGCAGACACGTTTATACCTAACGTAATGGAAGTCATCGGCTTTTCAACGCTGTCTCGAGTCGTAATTTATAAAAAAAACGTATAATTAGATCCACACCGGATATCGTTGCATATCAAGTACTGCAATGGCCGAGAGAACATAGTTTCCTGTGATCTCGTTTAATTTGAGTAGATGGACAGGCTATTTGCATACGCAGATGGTGCGCAATAAACATTTACACTTTATTCTGTTTACAAAAACCGTGCATTACTGGAGACCATTTTGCGGTGGTCTCCTTTCCCTTGCGATTGGCTAACGAATTGCACGATCCAAAGATCTTGTTCTAGTGGTTGTCGCGTAGACGAAACGGCACCACCTGGCAATTACGAGTGTAATATTAACTTCGGCATTACTTCGCATTTCGTTTTGCGGTTATTGAAATATTCCACCAGCTCTCTTATTTGCCTGCAATATTAGCTGCCTAACCTGCTAGGTAGGTAGCGAGTTAGGTAGGTTCTTATCTAATTGACCCATTCTGTTATCTGTTAAATATTTACTGAATGTGATCATAGAAACGACTTAATTTTACATTTGTTTCAGTTGGTCATGGTCAAAGATGAATAGATTTACAATACTATTTTCGGGTCCAAAATTAAGGCTATCTTAAGCTTTATAATGAGATACGACATACTACTACTAGCAGTGGAGATACATTAGGAAATTTCGAAATTAAATGCAATTTTTCTATGTAGGTTTTAACAAAAACGTTGTCTATTCTGAAGGAATTTCATTATGGCACCGATGTAAATTTTGATAATAGAGCCAGGAGGATTACAACTTCTTCAATTTAGTATAATTCGTTCAACTTCATCTCATCCCTAGTTTTAACATTGTGAACATCACTGCTAGACAAAGCTATCAAAATATTTGACTTACAACAATATCCAAAATGTATGCCGATAAAATAGTTCATAATCTTATTTATTTATTTAGTAAGATCTTGTAAGAGCGCGTCCCAGATCTGACCAGACATAAATACATGTGGACGGCTCGTAGCACAATTAATCTTCATAAGTTACATTAGTAGGTACATTAGTAGGTACATAAAACATATTACACATTATGATAAGTGCTTAATAGAGTCTACACTTAGTGACGTAACTTGGGGCTGTTGAAACTATTAATATTTGTCGTGGTAGCGGCAATGGTACCCACTTAATACACATTTGTCAATAAATGACACTGGGATTTATTTCGTGCCTCGACTATATAAATTTAAACCTGGTCCAGTTTCAAAAGTGGTCCTTACTAAAAAAGGTACCGTAGGGACAGGGCAGGCAGTTATGATAAACATAACAGTGTGAATTGAAGTAAATCTAAAACTTTACCATGTTTTCGAAGATACTGTCAAATCCTCGCACAGTGATGACAGTGGCCTTAATAACAGGTGTCTATATGAGATGTGACGCCATCAATTGGGGACTAGGGTATTTGAGATTATTGTGATGATGATTTACATTTACAAGCTTCTTTCTCACGACTTAGTCAATAAATCAAACGTGAACTCATTACTTTAGCAACAAGTCACTAAGGATAATACGCAGTAAAAACTCTGACGACTTTTAAAATGAGTTCGGTTGTTAACTGCAGTAAATGAGTATCTTAATTAACACATTTTAATGTCACAAGTTTAATTTTAATTATATTGCGGGCGATTAAGCAGTTTCGCATAATGAAACTGGCAAAGGCTACAAACTGCGTATATTACCTACTGCTGATAAATGTCAAGACTCGACTTTTCCTTTTGATTGAACAATTACAATAGGTGTGTTAAAAATAGGCCGAGTTTATGTTGATATTATGTTCATGTTGTATACTGAAAACGTATTTTGTAGATTTCATAGGAATCTGCTAGTACGAGTAAATGTTGAGCAAATAATTCAGTTTGATAAATTCTTAACACTGGGGCGTGACTCAAACGCTGTTGGGAAAGAAAATGTTATATCCGCTATTTAATAGCCATTAATATTAGCAGCTGTAACTCGAATATTTCAAAGTTAATTTTAGAGGGCCGGTATTGACTAATGATGAAAATAACGTACATTACTTGTACTAAGATTAAACTGAGTGCTTAAAAGTTTTGCGAGCTTTTAAACCTCGTCTCTTGACTGACGCATTATTCCATTATCAGGGAAATATTTTATTACGGACAGTTAGAAAAGGAATACCAAGTAAAAATGTGTTACTAGCGTGCGAATAGTGGGAAAACCAAGTTGGACCAATTGCCGTATATTTAATATCTACAGTTCTTTTCACATATTTCCAATTCGTGGTGTATGAACGTAGCATCTATAATTTTAATATCTTTGCATAGACATCGGCTTTTAAAAGTGATAAAAATCCGCAACTCCCAAAACTAAAATACTTATTAGGTATGTACCTATTGGTACATAACAAAGTTTAAGAAATTGGAAAAGTTTGCCTGCGTAATTTTACACCCCTCTATGGTGTGGGAGATTTCAGAAAGAGAGAGAGAGAGAGTAGACTTTTACTAAGTAAGCTTAATAAACTCTCTCTCACGGAATTGCCGTCGTTATTTTTGGTAATTTTTAATTCATATTTTCAATCTGTAAATCAGTATTGTTAGTAAACACGAATGCTTCCATTTAAATTAGTGTATTTAACTATCTGATTACCATAACCATGTTTTATGTAATGATTGCGTAGTTACACGATAATTGAATCATGTACGTGAATAAATTAGGTATTTGTATACAAAAAAAATTGTTGGCAGAAATAATAGAACGCGTGTATTTTAATGAACTCTACACAATAGAAAAAATAGGGTTGCTTCACTTCACATTAATCGGATTTCATAAATAGAAAAATTAAGAGGCTACTTTCAGATTAGTAATCGACTAATTCCTATACATTACCTACTAGTTTTTGGGGTGTTCCATTTGGAAGCTGTCTACTGGATTCACTAAAAATAATGAACTTTATTATATGCAAAGGGTAAAAATATCGCGTAAAACTTTGGCAGAATTTGTTTTTTTTTCATTTCTTCTCTTCTATCAAAGAAAAAAATAACAATTAGGTTACCTAATTTAATAAAAATAAGAACCCATTTAACAAAGATTGCGCTGACTTCCACAGCCCTGAAGAGAAGTTCAGTAAGGAAGTTTTTATTTGTTGTTCATGAAATCAAAAAATATTTTTTTGTACATAAAAGTATTTTTTCAAACAGACAACCCTATTTTATAGGGTACCCTATAGGTACATAGCTGCCATGGTGGGTGCGCGCGCGCAGCCTTCAACACGACCTCTCACCGGCCTTTGCACGAATTTGCGTTAGCGCATACTGAGCGCTCTCACTTCCTAGTTTCACTGGGGATGTAGCATATGGTCTATATGTATGTGCTAATATCTTTATTTCAAATTTTTACACTAGCAGAATCTTCTTTAATTCAAAAGTCTACTTCGCGGCTTAACATCGTCTGTAGAGCGACGCAAAAAACCACGAACACACATGTCATGTGAACATGTTTCACCGTTTGTAACTGTCAAACGATATCAATTTCTCGTATACTCGGATCACCGTGGGTCATCCAGTTTCTACCAGGCTGTCTACACTGATCGCCAGTTATTTATATAACATTCCGAAACGGTTAGCCGCGTATCAATTAGAGGCTAGGTCGGTGTGGCGTGATGACTGCCCGCTCGGCCAATGAGGAGCAATTAGCCACGTGTGCTGCATTATGTAGGTCAACGAGGAATTACAGACGCTGAAAGTGACGTGCGCGTACGTCACTGCCTTGGTATACTTGCGAAATTTAAATTGCTATCGAGTTGTTGACCTGCTTCGGTTGGATGCGCTTCCAAGCTCTCCTTGGGCTTAATCATTCAATGATTCATAGATGACATGATACAAACTACGAACAACATGAATAGATGACGTTCTGGTCATATACAAACCAATTGTCATATCATTAATGTTGATTATCACGTAGGTATCTAGCCTACCTATCTATAATTCTACAGCGTAGACTACCCACGCTAGGTTTTATAATTAAATAGGTAAGTAGTTAAAATTAATATTGCTACATAAATTATACCTACTGAATAATAAATTATTATTAAAAAAGACATTTCCAGTACGTCAACGCTTTACATATATCTGCGTAGATTGACTCAATGTACAATCGTATTGCACGTAATAGCCGCTGCTTATTTATTCAGACTATTTTGGTCGGTGGTCGTTGGTTCAATTGGACTGTATTATATTTCGTTTTAATTCTACTTGTGACTCCTTTCGTTTTCCTTATATTGCGTCGTACACTGCAATACCCATGAACATATTCATTGAAACTGAAATAAGTTGTTGGTAAGTAATCATCTGGATTTGTAAAGTAATTGTTTGTGTATGCGCGCCAGAGCAAAGAAAAGTTACCTATTTGTGCAATAAACATGCATTACATTCGATTATCTTAGTATTAGCATGCAGCGGAGGTAAATAATCTTCGATTTGTAACCAACGAACGCAGCGACGTAGCCGCGCCTCGCAGTCTGCGCGGGCGCAGGGACGCCGCCAGCTACTACGCACACTGACGCACATTATATATTTACGTAACTACACTTTTTAACATCCTATATTACGTTTCATTTCGCAGTCTTCTAAGGCTTATGGTTCCATTTCTTGAGTTCATTGCAAAATCAGTGAGTCTGTGCCCAGCTCTACATTTTTTATCTGTAATATTATTTTGGCGGGAAATATTTTTGCACCTTTTTAAATTAACTCAATCTTTAGTCAAAGTTACTTAATTTGCGGTAAAAATTAAAATTTTAATGGTAATTATTTAAGTCCGTATTTTTTTACTGAATTACAAGTAGTTGCGAGTAGCTAGGTTTATCGACCTCGAATGAAAATTGATTCTCTCCCAGTCGGAAAAGGCAGTATCATGAATACAAATGATGCAAATACATATCAAGTTATCGTGGGATTCTTGGGCAACGTCTGACACAAGTTTTGCGATCTAGAATATTCTGTTATGGGTTTTTATAGCTAAGGGCCCTTTAGTTTTATTTTAAACATTCATTTGTAAGAACATCGGCTAAAATAAATGACGGGGTTATGCTCTGCAATTGATATGAAAAAGACATTGGTGGGTAACGCTTTAGGTAGGCTTTACCTATAGAATTTTTAGTGATTTAAAAACATATGACTAAGCTTTAAATTTAAATTATTAAAATTTATATTAAATTCAATACCTAGATAAATGTTGTAAAATTTCGTTAGTAGGTACTTTACCTAATATTCATAAAAAGTGTGTAGTTATACTGTAGTAGCGCATTTTAATCTAAATTACATTTGAAGGTATCTAATTTTGGAGACCTTAATTACTTTGCTATCCTTACCTATTATGTTGTAATGGTAACGATGGTTTTACCACTGCACTATAGAATGTCCAAAGTGTATTGTGCTCCTTAGTCCTTCGTGATTGGCGTGCCAAGGTATGCGTAAATTGTCTTTCAATTTGCATCCAACAAGTGCATACGCCTATCATTTAGGTGACTAACGCACAAAGAATTTAGATTTCCATATGATTGTATGTCAATCATGCGCGATTTCGTTGACAATAAATTAATGTCGCATAAACTGAACCAGAAAATTATTCTCGCAAACGGATGCATAGAACACGTTTTATTGCTGTATTAACTTACAAATGAGTTGGTACAATTGTTCACGTCCTATGAAAACATAAGGAAATGTGTTTGCGAGGGCTTTAATACAACACAAAAAGTCGACGTTCTGGCCAATGAATTATTACATCGGTGACGTAAAGCGTTCCTTATGAAATTTATTACAACATTTATTGCCATACATTTCACATTAATTAGAAATACGACGGCATAAAGCGGCGAGCGGCGTTAAGCTCAGTCAGACCAGATTCAAGTAGGTAGTAGCCATAAAAACTTAGGGCAACTATCGGAAAATTGTCGCGCCACCTACTCTGCCAGGAAAGCCGCGGTGCGTTCTAGATTGTTCGTTTACATAAACGACAACTTACACGTTTTATTACGAACACTTGACTGTCGCAAATCCACTTTGCAAGTTTAAAACCTAAAGTCGAAAAGTAAGCGCTTTTAACCGGTTTATGAACTCATACTGCTGTAACATAGCGTTGTGCCAGCGAATAACTGGAGCAGTTTGATTTTTATGAATCACTGTTCCTCGAATAATTTATTAGTTTTGATTTTTAATATAGCTCTATTTACAGTATATGGAACAGGGGTCGTTCAGCAATAACTTGTCCTATTTTTAGCGCGACATTTTCTAAACATATAATCTGTGCGTCATAAAAGACGTGCGCCTTCGCTTGCCGCAGGCATGCATAAATCTAATTGACGTGGTCATCAACCATGTAGGCTCCCCGTCTTATTCCCCAGGCCACCCTGAAAACGCCGCATAAAAAAGACAACACACGTCTTCTTCTGCGCGGGCATTAATCGCGAACGTCCAGACCGATACAGATTAAAAAATAAATAAATACATAAATGGCGCTTTGTTGGCAAACGTCAAATTGTGATTGTTGCAGCCGATATAGCTATTGTGGCGGTCGCACCAAGGTTCAAAATTGTGTAGCTATTAATCGATAGGTGTAAATTTATATTGGTCGGTTAAAATAACCAGACGAACTGGTCGGTCTAGTGCCGTTGAACCACACAGGTGGGCCTTGGATTACGAGAGATAAATTTAATACGGCATAATAATAGAGCGCTTACCGATTGACGTATGAGTAGGTATAATATAGTTGGCTGCTCATCGGACTGAAACCGAGAGTTACGTGCGAGTGACGGGTGACGGATCCACAGGAAAATAAAGCACGGACAATACCGAGGTACATAATAACTACGTACATAAGATAATATACGTGCAGCAACAATAATACTGTGTCATTCACAGTCACAATAAGGACGGCTATTTGGTAGCCGTCCTTATTATCGTTACTGCTAGGTAGAGCTGCTAGATAGAGCTACTAGATTTTGTGGTATCGTATAGTGTTAAAATAGGTACTATTCATAAATTTTCATTAAAAATCTTGAAGTTATGATATACCAATGATACCAATGGTCTTTTGTAGTCAATTTAATTATACAAATATAGGAACCAGAAGACCTTAAACTGAAACAAAAGCAGTAATACGCTTTAAAAATAAAAAGAAAACCCATAATATATGTATATCCCTATTTTTGTACAAATTTTCTTTCTAATAAGGATTAATTTATCACTCTGATTATAAATAGGCTTTCACTATCGAAAAAATTGTTAATCTTTATAAATATTGTTCCTAATGTTCCTATCTATATTTATTTTCATGGACCATAACTCAGGTCAATTGAGAAACGTTAGAACTCGTGGGAAAATTTAGTCCCGCGTATCAAAATGAACATAATATGTTGACATGAGTTATATCCTTATAGTGAATGATGTAGTGAAAAATTACTCTGGTACAATGCTATTATTAATTGTATATGAGTCTGCGTTGTCAATGGTAGAGTAATACATATAAATTAAAAAAGTTAATATACAGGCTTCTGTAATACCTCTCTTGAAATCTTAACGACTTAACAAAAAGCGGTAAGATAACTATTTATAATATTGTTTTGAGTCACGCCAGCATACTGGTAATTGTCAAGCTAAAGTCGGAAATGGCAAACAGGAAGCGGACACAGTAATAAACAATTCTTACAAGCATTATGTAAATTATGATAAATGACTACCTACATAATTCTCAGAAATACAAATAAACATACAAATGTACTCCAAACGACCGTATTTATATAGCTTATTTCATATGAATTTCTTTTGTAATTAAAAATTAAACCGATATTTTCGAATGAATTGTCTCAAAAGTATGGTTATTATTTATGGTACCTATCTCTGAAAGCTAAAACTAAATCTACAAAACAATAAAGAATGAGCTAATATAAAAGTTAGTAGTATATTCATTTAACATCAATTGCAAAGAACTCGCGAATTTCGATGGGTGCGTATATTTGATAACAACTTTCAGACAATTTCAAGTCATAATGTAAATAAAGAAAAATAATAAATGAAGTCCCTAACCAAGCGTAGTATGTTATCGCATGCGTAGTTACATAAATACATGACAATAAACAAACTCTGATCATGGCTCAGAAAGGAATCTTGAAACAAACATGTATTTTCCTTACAAGTTTTTAATTTGTTATTCAAGGAAAATGTTTTAGGATCGATCC
>DWJQ01000391.1:0-14788 GCA_018248915.1 Hesperia meskei straton | reverse complement strand
AATAGCTCTATTCACATCGTCAAAACATTTATTATAAGGCAATACTATCGCAGTTTACCAAACAATCGATAGAGTGAATTATTGATACTATCAATACTGTCGATAGTATTACTCCTAAACGTTAAAAGTTTTCGATAGAATCGATACGATCGATAGTATTGATACTATTGAAGCGAATACTTTCGATACTATCGATACTATTTTTGTATAACAATTCTATTGCCCTACATCATCTAATAATAATATCGATAGTATCAAAACTATCGATAGGCAACTCTAATTACAATTTTAAGAGGTCTGTTAAACCACGTTTGATCTATATTTTATGAGTGTATTCCTATAAAATAGTTTACATTTGCGTTAATAATGTATGCACTACATCACAAGTTTACAAGTTATCTTAAGATCTTGTGCGACGATTATGGACCATAAAATATAGGGCAGACAGATGAAAATGGTACGTCTAGATATACCACTCAAATAATTTTTGGGTTGTTGATTGTTCCGTTTCCTTCATTAATTTCATGGTTAGAAATTAAAGAGGAAACGATGAATAGCGAAAAATATAAGATGGTACGAAACATTTCGTACAATATACGTTTCGAACCAATTAAATCATTAATTTAGGCACTGGTCCTAATATGGTCTTATATCTAAAGATGTAGTTGGATGACTATTTATCTAGTATGGATAAAATAAAGCTGCACATAAAAGGTAGGTAGTTCGGCTTTTAGATTGCGTGTCCAGCCAAAATAAACGGGGTTTGGCTTATTCGATTTTTACTTAGTTAGGATGTGACCTCTGAATGATAGTCACTTCGCAACCCGCTCGGTTCACCCTCGCCCGCCCCACTTTTTGGTACATAAGTACGTTTTTTACATATTAATAACATATAATGTAGGGTCTCCGGCCATTTTACCAAAATGTCGTGGCTGACAAAACTGGCTGGTCTGGCAACCCTCTACATTTACCTCTACATTATACCCGAAACGCGAATTAAAATTGAAAAGCGCCAAGTACATTTACTAACAGGTAGTTATATAATAAGAAAGCCACATGCCAAGACCTAAAGCCATAGTGTATTTCTGCAGGCAAGTGTAGTGGCCATTGGCCATGTAGGTTACCTACCTACTTACTTCATTTTTTACTTAGTATAAGACTATGAGAATATGAATGACGTAGCTTAATTTTATTATAATTATCAACGAATAACACTCCCCGTAGGCGTAGGTAGACAGCAGGGAGCAGGCAGTCTCTGTTTCTCGGATGAAGGCTAGTTTTGTATTTTTTGAAAAATTTGCCCCTCCTTGGATCAACAGCTTTGCCCCGCTGGATCAAGAACTGGGAACGCCCATGACACCCTTTATTTAGCCTTTTTAATTATCTGGTTTTTTGAGAAGGTACATTTACTAACATATGAATTGATAACTTACATATGAAGTGTACCTAATCCAGGGAGGAGTTCATTAACAAAAGAGCAGGTAAGGTGATTGGTCAAATGCACTACCAAGTAAAGATTTCGTAACTAACTTCGTACTGGGTTGCCGAGACAGCGATACTACATAACATAGATACAAACAAATGACTCCAGGAGTGGAAACTAGCGAAACAAGTGAAAAAAGACGTAAGCAGTCCTTTTCTAAGTTGTACTTTATTTATTGGTCGTTTGCTTAGGCAGAGAGCACATCAGCTACAGCTAGACACGTACAAATGGTGCGCGGTCTGCATTGTGCTCACTGAAAACTGAACTACTTGAACGATCGATGCTCCAGAACAAATATAGCGCAGCTTATCATTCTCCAGAAATGAATCGTCGACAGGGCCGGATTCGGCGCAATCGATTAACTCTCGATTTGCTGGAGAAATCCAGAAGAAAAAAGCTATTATGAAAGTGTGAGTCGGAATCGCGTATCGAGGGTTCAATACTAATTTGTAGATAAGTGGCAGTATACTGACGGACAATCAAGTGATTCTATATGGATTACTTTTTTTTGTAGTATGGAACTATGAAAATTATAAAAAAATACCTACGTAGAGAAACAAAAATACAAAAAAACATAGCAAAAGTACAAAAACATTGTTCCAAAAATGGTTGAAAACAAACAATTGAACTGACTTCTTCGAACGATTATCGGATTCGGTGAAAATTTCTTACAAGCAGTGATGGAAAGCGAGATAAAGCTCGCGGCAGATACCGAGCTGACATGCAATTAATTCTGACGCGTCGCCAAAAGAAAAAATAGATTTTTGTTTGGAACAAATAATTATTTCAGTTTTGTTCTTCAAAAGTCCCCTCAGTAGTGACTGAAACGCGACACAGACGGGTTCAAGATGTTGAAGTCCTCCGAGGGTACCAATTTGTTTGCCACCTACTGCATTCTCCTCCTTCTGCTGGTGTCCTTGTGGGCACTATACTCCGCATTTTAAAAATCGTACGTATTAATTATTTGCTTTTCAAACTGCGTAATTAATTTCAATTTAACAATAATAACAATTGTCTGAAATTAAACAATCTATCAATAATAAAAACGAAAAAGTAATTTGTGCAAAAAATTTGTGTCGTATTTAATAATATTTAAATTCAAGAACAGGAATTAGAATATAATTCAAAATCTGGTAACGGAAATTCATATGACAATTCATAGAATTATATTGCGTTGCCAATTGCACACCAGTTCGACAGAGTTCTACAAAAAAGATGGTCGTTATAAATTTGCTTGACAGCAGGATACAGCAGGAATTCAGAATGGCAATTGTGTTATTCACCCGTTCTTTTTGGATATTACTCATGCATACCCAGTTGCGTATAATATGTAGTTTCAATACTGGAATTAATTCACTTTAAATAAACAGAATGACTAAACCTCGTATGAGTAGGTACCGGGTGGAAATCATGTTTCGAGGTACATAAGTATACGTCTTTATTAAATATTAAATTAAAAGCACTGAAATTCCAAAAGAATGGAAATTTCGTAAAAATCTTGGCATTGGAAATCCCAAAACAACTCAACAACAACTACTTAATTCTTATAGCGATCAAAGTAGTCTTCGGCTTTTAATTCTAGCACCGACGACCGTTCTGAAAACTTTATCCGTCCATAATCCTTCAGTTAGTTACTTTTATACCTTTCTAATAATTATGTCGAAAAAGACTAGTAATTTAATTTTATTTACCTCATCATCGTTGCAACCCTTCAATGTTTCTCCGCTGAGTACGGATCCCTTCTTCACCTGTCCAAGCTACCCACGTTGGCCAAGGGCTGATTGGCGACTTTACACATATTATTTGGCGTCATGGAGAACTCTCAAGTATTCAGAAGTTAGACAACAAACAATTTTTCTACTCGATGCTTTCCTTCACAACCTTTCCCATTTTTTTTAATTAGAGGTGGATGCAGGACTCTGGCCCCCCGGTTTGATATAACTTACTTCCAACCACTTAACTATCACGATGTGATGGTAAATATTCAATAAATAAATTAAAAAATAAAGAGCTCACAAGGTTTCTCTTACTTTGTGTAACTTCCTGAGGTCTGTCATTCAGGAACTCCATAATCAGTTTCCACGATCAATTTATTCCTGCTTGAAATGGGTAATTTCAGTTTTGAAACAACATTTAAAAATTGTAAGGCACCCTTACGGGCCGAGTCTGGCCCTGGTCGTTGACGTGGGAGCAGCCAGGCGGTGCGAGGGTCCTCGCGATCAGTTCTGCCTCCGCCACACTCCAGCCATGCCGATCAACGCGGAGACCGTCAACCTCGCGGCCACTTACATGATCCTCGTGATCCTCCTGTTCTTCCTGTGGCTGCTGTACTCGGCCGTCTTCTAGTGCGAACGGGCCCCGGCTGTAAGTTACGTCAGTGTTGTTGTGTTGTGAAGGGCTGTTTTGGAATACGGATTACAGTTTACAATAATGTAAAACATTCTTTAGACATTATTGTTGTGTGGTAAACAAAGAAATATTTGTACAGGGTTCAGTGTTATGGGAGCATCTTTGCTAAACCTAGTGTTTTCGCTAAACTATGAGTTTCTTCGTCGTTAGTCATATATGTAGGTATAAAACAACCACTATGTAGTAAAAAGTTCTTAGGGATTCTTTCTATTGAAAAGCCGATTTTTTCGTAACACATTTTGTTATTCATGTTTTCACCGACAGGTAGATAAACTCCGTATTTTGCCAAATAACTGTCAAGGAAATGTGTTTAAAAGGAATCATGGAGAAAAGTCATAAATCGAACGGCTATGTTTATCTTGAACTCTCGGCACCCGGCAGCATGAGGAATCAATCGGCACGGATCTCCAGATCCATGGCACCTGTCAATGGAGCGAGGTATCTATTATCGTACTCATATTTATAAATGTGGATAATATTCGACGTTAGAGAGAGGCGTGGCTAGGCGTAGGCGATCGGGCGCCCGGCGACAAATTTGCGTTTCCCGTCAGTTTTCTGGAGCCTCTTGTCCAGTGAACGTGTTCTGGGAGCCGCTCAAGATGCCGAACCACGAGACCACCAACCTCATCGCCACCTACATGATCCTCGTGCTGCTGTTGGCCAGCCTCTGGCTACTCTACTCCGGGATGTTCTGAGGTGCTCTAAGGTGTTGTACTATTCAGTGTGCTGCTTTAAGAGTCTTTCGTCCCCAACAACTTTTAGTTGCCCAAAAGTTTTGATCCTTTTTTATTTCGTTGCCGTGACCTTCCTGGAAAATTTATTTAAGGCCAGTCCAACAATTTGTCTAATTAACCGAAATGGAAATCTCGGTATCATAAAAGCTTTACGGTGTGCTTTGGTACAACCGGTCTAAGTTTTAATTTATGATCGGTTACCCAGCAATTGGTTTTTCTCCTAATAGAAACCAAACCAAACGAGGTGAAGACATAATAATTGTCGATGGAGCACTTTCCTGTTTGTATCACTAGCTTCCTGCATCGCACCAGTGAATAAATAAATTCTAGCAGCGGCTATAAAAATAATCTTAATGTAATAAAACCAACGCAATGTTTACATTGGTGAACGCAGTGAATCAGAAGATAATAATGTGATTTGATCCGAAGTTTTTGCGAAATTTGTCAGGAGTCAGTGCGATTTAAATAACTTTTAATATTTTGTGCAAGTTTTTTTTTCAATTAGTTTATAAACTAAAAATATTATGTTGAAATAAAAATATGATTATCGATTTGCGGTATTATTATCTAATATGTACGAGTATTTATAATACATTATGAATGCAAACCTTTGCAAAGGGGACGCGTTAAACATTAATCTATGTTAAAATGGAATACGTACCTACTTCTTGCAATTTAAGCAACGTATTGCGAGGCACCAATTTATTTTGTCCTGTTTACATCCGTTTCGATCATTATCATTGTCCAAGCTTTAGATGTAGTAGGTATGTACCTGCAACGCGCCTGCAACTTCTCCTGAAATTCTCAATTCGCGTCTAAAATTAACCGGCATAATTGAACCAAAACTCTCGACCGTAAGACACAGTACCTACCCTGCGCCATGAAACAAAAATATCTCCGGTATTTTTTGAAGAAATTGTACATTTGCCAAGCGTTGGAGAGGATCAAAACGCATTCCCAGCAGTAAATATGTTATGGACGCTGTAATGATGAGTAAAGGCAGCGAAAATCAACATTTACTAAACAGACTACGGGTTGCGTTTGAAGGGAACTTTTAATTTGCTACGATTTCCACACCTCATTGTACATCTGTTTTGGTTCAGACCAATTTGCTGTGCAATAACATTACAACATTTTTAACATGTTTATTGCCATTGTCTTCTGTCTGATTGGCATCAGTCTTACTTATAATACGAGTATTCTCAGCACTGTTTACACACGTTGCATGTTTTTCACGAGTATATTTATAAGACTAAGTATCTTTCAAGTTTTTACTACTGTTTTTGGCTGATTCCTCGTGTTCCTATTATCTTCATCTTTAATTACATAAAGAGATGCGAATATTGTTACTTTTTTCAAGTTATTAAAGTTTAAGTATGTGGAAAAGAAGTAAAAAAGCTAAATTCTATAGTGTTTTACATGCTACAAAGTAATAAAGTAAATAAAATATATTGGTTTCGTTCGTAATGTCAAGGAATTTTTGACAAAAACCTCAATAACATGTTATAGTGGCAATCGAACTACAATTTTCAATAACAAATTAAGCAAAATCCTTAAAGGCTGGAAACATTATGCACTTCTAGTTCACTGCACATCACACGTGCCGCTACTTATATGCTTAGTGGCACAAGTAACCGTATAGATGTATAATCAATAACCAACACGCCATAGTTGGTTGTCACTTGGCCTGCACTTTGATAAAGTAAAAAAATAACTTAAGAAAACTGCATTTTGAAAAACGAATACCACGTGACGCCATAAGTGTAAGAGCATCCAGTCTGGAGACCAGGCGAACCTCTGTAGCTCGCGGTGCATCCTCGTGAACAACAAAGAAAACGCTAGTTGTTCGTACACGTAGGGTTCTATCTAGTTCTTACCTCACTACTACCAAACTTTATCTAGACTCAACTAATAAATTATATTAACTTATTTCGACATCAATTTCGGAGGGCCAGGTTTCCCTGACGCATTCATTCATTCATTCATTCATTCATTCATGCATTCCACCGGCTACCCTTTATACAGGGTATTCTATGGGATACGATTGAATATGCGCTTTGTTTATCCTCTATTTATGGGTCAAAGTTTCGTACCTATGATGACTTACTATTTAGTATATTGTAGGTCTGTAATTGAAGCAAAGTCCACCTTGATCAGATAGATTCATCATCACAAAAATGTTTTTGTCTCTCCGTTGTAAGATAAATTGCACTAAGTACCTTTCTACTTTTGACGGTACGTCATTGAGATCAAAGAATACGTTTGAAAAATTATCTAGCTGTTTAGAAATCACACGCCAAGGCGCCTCTCATTATTACTGGCTAATTTTGAAGTTAAGCGTGGAGAAAAATACGTGGCAACAACTTTTGCCATAAATCATGTGGCGCGGACACAGACGACATCGACAGATTGTCGGGAAATTTTCTCAAATATATGATGTTTTTCGAGGCGTTTTCAGTGCACCGGTGCCTAATATATTCGAAAGATTCGTGTCTAGCATTGCAGTTTCTTGCATTCGTATTTTATTTAACTAAGTAACTTAGATTAACAATGTCGAATCTAGCTTAGTTACAACTGCGCTTATAATGTCAAAAACTTGGGAGAATACAAGATGTATGGATGAAGTAAAGGAGTAACTTAGGCCAATGACATGAAAATAAGAGACGGAACAAAACTATGTTCTGTCTCGTCTTGTGTGATGGGATTTTTTTATGTTAGCAAAGAAGTTTGCTGGAAAATTCTTGTGCCATATACAATCGAATCGTCTCGTGCAATCTCAAGTAGGTAAGCCTCACTCACTAAATTTTTGCAAAAGATAATCGAGCTTACTTGAAGTAAAAATAAACGAAATTCTTAAATTTGTAGGTTCATGTCCAGCTAATGTACAGTTAATAATGTCAAGCAACTCATCTGAAAATAGTTATTCTATTTAGAAAATATTTGTGGAGTTCATATCATCTAAAAATACTGTGCACTTAAATCAGAGTAGAGAGAGTAGTTTCTCGAGTGTCTTCTAAAAATAATGTTTTCGTTGGATTTGTAGGTATGAGATAAAATGGAATGTTACTTATTACGATATTTTTCAATGACATTTTCCTGTGGGTTTGTACAAATGTGTGAAATTAAAATATTTTTATACAAGTTACTAAACTGCTTTCTCTCAATAGCAATTTTAAACGAGACTCAAACGTTAGAATATGATGGTGATAATTGCAAATATGTATAACATTTTCTACCTGTTTTAATGATTAGTTATAAATTATCTACACATAGGTATTCACATAAAAAGTATGTAACAGTTACATAGTCCAGCTGTACATTGTACAATGTAAATAACAAGTCGGTCGTGAAAGCCAAATTTACAACATTGTGAATAATTTAGTTTTAACTGCGACGTCTACGATGGCAAGCACTGAACCATTTCCTGCCACCCAAACCGAGCTCGTGAAAAATGTTGGCATTCAATTTAATAGTAGATATAAATGTAAGATCACATCAGTACTATTTATTCTAAATATTTGCTTGAACGTAAAATGTTCAAAATGTTCTTCGTCACTCGCATTCGTAAATAGTTGGACTAGAGCGACCCAACGCATAAATAACACGTTATAGTTGACATTCAGATGGTGATAATATTTTTTTGCTTCTGTATTTTTAGACTCTGGAAGCACTGTTACTCATCTGTGAACATTATTTTGCGGTTTCATGAGCCGTCTCTTGATACCTAATGATCCTAGTGTAAAGTGTGCTCCGAGTATCGTTGTTATTGTCTTTAATCCATTCATTATCTTAGTTGTGCTAAAAAAGGCTACATTGATTGAATACTTACAAAAATAGGGTTTTCGAATCATCATAATTATTACGACCTATCTTAATTTCTAAGTCATTTACCTGCATCGTCCTAGTGAACGCGTAAAACGGGACTAATTATAGTATAAAATGCTTTTTTACCTGAAAAGGAAAGGAACCGAAGGACTTGTTGTGTAGCCAACTGGGTTAATACTAATTGTTACTCATTAAAGAGGATGATTAACATCAGTTAAGGTAAGATAAATCTCCGTTTAGCGTGTCTTGAATATCTTGGCACTGGGCGAAGACAACAAACTATTGTATAATTATGTCGCGTAGGGGAAAGCGGTCGCCGACCTCTATTACCTACACTTACTCAGTTCCGTAGGTAAACAAAAGGTCAGTAAAGTGGTAAACAAATGGTTTGTCGATTCATTTAGCTTTAATTAGCTGTGTCATTGGCATTGGTACTGGTAAAATCTAGAATGAATAAAATAAATGTTTACAACGGAAAATAATATTTAGAGGCATAAAAAATATAAGTATAATCCATTTTCAATACACTATAGTCTGTTTTCTCATCCCATTACCAAATAAATCACAATAGGAACCCTACATTATACTCGTATTGTTGTATCGTTGTGGTAATCACGTGTCCTACGGTAGAACTGTTCAGTAGAACTAATGGGAATGAACCGTCCGAACAAGGTTTTGGTCTCTGACTTATTACTACTAATCAATTCGAATGTATGAATTTTTTTATTTTGTCTAACGCGTACAAACCCAATTACAAAGTTTTAGCAACATTTTTGACATTACAACAGTTACGGTTAGCCACCTCTAGGAAAATTATTAAACAAAGCTCCATCATCTATCTATTCCAACAACGGTTATCTTTTCAAGAGGCAAAAGTTTATCTTCTTAGTAACAAACTTTGCAAATATTTCGATTCATGATTAATTTCTATTTTTGCTTTTGGCAAAACAATGTTGCAACTCCCACCTCATTCATTGTACGGTGCAGTCGAAAGTCTATCATAATTTATTTGTGGATTTATTTCCAACGCTCAAAATTCAGACAGATGGAGATTAAGAAGACGTGGCTACATGATTAGAAATTAATGTTTGCGTTAATACATTACAATCCGCCACACGATGTCAAATAACTGTACCTACCATTCATAAAGAGTGCCGGCAATTTTTAATAGGTATTAGAGAGCGGTCATGTCATTTCAGGGGAATTTTAACAATAGTATTGGCTCAATGAAATGGTAAAATATGCATTTCTCGGTGATTCATATCATATAGTTACCGTAAAGTGGTTATTAAAAGTACAATCAGCTTCAACGTTGCCCAAAACTGAAACGACTAATTACTTTTTATCAATTGGTTGATTTTCTTATTTAGATTCAGTTTCGCTTTTATATGTTTATACTTACTTATGGACCTTTTCGAGCGTACTAGAATATTGTCCTGTTAACTCAATCTAAGGATTCCCGAAAGAGGATACTGATAGAATTATCACAGTTATGATTTTGATGATTCTAAATAATAAATTCTCTTGTTCTAGATGTCTTCGGGATAAGTCAACACGAGAGACCAATGGAAGAGGTGGAGTGAACGCTATAAAAAACGTTAATATTAAGAAACCGTAATAATAGTAACTAAGTTAATATTAAGCTAAGCAATGTATTACCCAGCAATTTCACACGGAAACTCAGCATGACATCTACTAATTTCAAGGAGCATGAAGAATATCAAGTGAAAACCGTCATAGATAAACATTTAGTTATTCAACCAAAGTCACAAAACCATGAACAAATCCAATGTTGGGCATTCCAATTAAACTAAAATGTAATTTTATACGAGAAAGACAACTTATGAACGGCATAGTAATATCTCACAACAGTGGATGGTGCAAATAATGTCAATATGTAATTTATCGTTGTTATCCACTAAGAGAGTTTTGTAATAAAGTTTTTTAAGAAGTCCAGCGCTTTATTTCACCATAATTTAAATGTTTGTTGGCATTACATGGTCTATATTTAAATGGGCAGAGTTCGTGCTAGAGCGGGCATTATACACATCGACCACCCGTTACTATGAAATATTTTGGGCATCTGTTATGACCGCATTTAAATATTTGTTTAAAATTTCGTAATAAAACATGAAATATGTCGTATATGGTTTAATTACAATTTCACAGTCCTAAGTAAGATTTGTAGTCATGAATTTTGTTAATAAATAATTCACCAAAAACTTCGAAATATGGTAAAAAGTTATAGAAAAATAATGTACAGTAATATGCTACGTCTTAAGTTATAAACTCATAACACTACAATATATTAGTTATATAATAATTTAAATACTAATTCTCATAAAAAATTGGCACATGGAAAGGTATTAACAATATTAGTGTTGAGATGTAATTTTAATAATCAAAAAACGAGAATAGCATTCCTGTAGAATTGGACTTCGGTCTGATGGAGGCCCAACCAGTCACTGTTAACGATACGCCGAAATAGTTGTTTCTTGGCGAAGGTCCAATAAATGCGTGGAAATTGATAAGACCGTCTTAATTCAGATTTTAAATGCATCTGTGAATGAACGTCGTTGAACCATTTTGGACGACAAACCAATGGATTGTATTTTTGGCCCAGTTACTGTCATAGAACTGAAGTTAAATGATTAAATATTACATTAATATCAAAACTGGCGCAGATCTTAATATAAAAATTTTAATGTTTCCATGAAGATCAAAATTCCACATCATGATTTATTTTGATGCCTTGTCTTGATCTGATTGACGTCTTCCGCCAAAGAATATTTTAATGTCGCTTTCTTGTGAAGATGTCGGATCTAAAATGTCAGCAATTATGCCATCATCATCTTCTTTCAAGCTTTGCATATCGTCATTTTTATTTTCTTTATTTACAGTTTGCGTTTCAAGAATAACAGAGGAACTTGCTTCCTCGGGTTTTGTGTCCTCATTGTTATCCTCATTTTTAAATTCTTGATTCACAATTTGTGTTTCTAGAACAATTGAGGTACTTGTTTCCTCGGCTTTTGTTTCGTCATTATTATCTTCATTTTTATTTTCTTGACTCTCAGTTTGCGGTTCAAGAACAACCGAAGAACTAATATCCTCGGCGTTTTTAAGCTCTTTATTATCATCAGTTTTTAATTCAATAATAGCTGAGGAACTTGTTTGCTCAACTTTATTGTCTTCATTGCTATCAAACAGAAGTATAGCCGTCTTAGATTCACCATCATGTATTTTATCCTGGTGTACTTCATTTTTTTCTCCTCGTAACTCCATCGCCTTACTTGTTTTTGCTGTAAAGTTTTCTCCGAAAGCCATTACGGAATTATCATCAAAATTGTCATCACTATCTTCTCGTAAGACTATCAACTCCTCATCATACTTTTGACTTTCTGACAACGGCTTTAGCTCCAAAGCTTCCTTTGAAGACGGTATATTTTCATTACCTTTATTGGACTCCAAATAATCTGTATGTACAGCAAAATTTACTCCACTAGTAGAACGTGACGATCTTCCATCCTTTTTTAAAGCGGACGGTAGATCAGTAGTCTGATTCAATGAATTCACTGATTTAAGAGCTGATGATGTAGTGTGATCGGAACAAGGCTTAGGCGACTCGTCATCCCCCGCATGAGCGATTGTTACTTTACGTTCCTTTTTACTCACTTTATCTTTGTCACTCGAATCATCATCGTAAGTAAGAAACTTATAAATACATTCTTTACTCTTCGGAAAATGATTCAAAAGGTATTCCCAATCCACTAGACGAAGAGTAAGAATTTGCGATTTACGAGTGCACTGATACGAATGTGAATGAGGGCAGTCATAAATTAGTCCTTGCACCTGAAACAAATTTTGAACGTATTTGGCATCAACACCTTAACGGTCCATCAAAAGACACCTTCATTTCTTCGTTATAAAAAAGCCAAGAAGTAGGTTTACTACACCGCAAACAAGGACTGTTGACCCTAATTTCAAATTCTGTAAACTCTTTATTGAATCCAATGTCCTTCAACCCGACTTAACGATCACTGGTCACTGTAGGTCTCATAATGAAGCGTAGAATCACTCAAAAAACGATAACGGTATTTTATTTGTTAAAATGGGCTTTCAAGCCATCGAGCTAAGTTTTCATTAATAATATTATTTAAAATAAAAATCCAACTCTTATAAATTCAATAACCGTAGCTTACCAGTCCAAAATATTGGCCAGAGTGATAATCTTTGATTGCAGTGTCATTTTCACGCGTCTCGACGACACGTCCGGTGTGGATGATGTACATAGCGTTGGTAATTTCATTCTGTTTTACTACAAACATTCCTGTAACAGGATTAGAATTACAAAGTTTGTCTAGCACCAGGCATCGTAGATGAAGTTGATTGTTTTGTGAAATATTTCAATTATTTTAATGGGTGTAATTTTTTAATCATTAATAGCTGACATTGAAATCTATGAAGCTCATGAGACATAATATACATGATACTGTATACTGTGTTGATCCTTGTTCCACGCAATGTGAAACATAGCAGGTTGAACAAAAAAATATTGTGACGTCTAGTAGGGTTTTCTATTGTGTTCATTTGGTTCATAAACTTTTTATTTAATTTTTATACCAGTTGTTGATACAGATTTTAGCAGACAGAAAACAAATATGAGCAGACAAACATTACTTGTATATCCTAAATGTATGCAAGCAGATGAACCACCTGATGATAAGTGGTCACCGTCGACCATAGAGATAAGCAAGACATACCCTTCAGACACAAACAGACATCATTTGCTGGACAGTAAAAAAGAAGAGGTTAGAGAGGAGTAAAGATAAGTACCTTCTTTATAGAAATAAAGTTGTAGAAATCCAACTAATTGACGGAGAAATGCAGGTTCGCAGCATTCAAAGACTTGATGCTAGAAAAAGATGAAAAACACATGGATTGATTGTACGATAAACAAAGAACAAAGAACGAAGGGGAAACAAAGTCTTACCTATTCTTACCAATAAATATAATTGCACGTAACTACAAAACTCATGAAGTCGTAACCCAAAAGATAGGTAAGTACCTAAACATAATATTATCGTCGGTCACTTGTCACGAATGAAAAATTCAAAATTTCACTATAGAAATAAAATACGATCTTTATGTAGGGTTTCATTTCAAAAATTTCATACGTTTGTTAAATGCCGGAGGTACGCAGCAGACATGACCTTCAGCTTGAGGCAGTTGGGGGCGTTTTCCAGGAAGTAGGGCACCTGAACACCCTTGGACTCTCGCCACAGGTGCAGCGTGTACTGGTTGACAATCTTCATCAAGTTTCTCGATACACGATTGTTCTTGAGGAACTCCTAGGCAAGATGATTAATATAGCTTAAAATAAACAACACAGCTTTGATTATACACGCAACAAATATAGAAGCATGAAATTTAATTTATGAAGTGGTTATTTATGGAACAAATGGAATGGAATCACTCTTGTAAATATTCCAAAAAGATCAACGCACGCAAAAATAGGTCATCGTTCATTAGAAACATCGTTGTCATGTGAAAAAAAGTCAATTAGTGGCCCGAGAAAAATTTCGAATCTAATTATATGTAATTAAGTAATATTACAACTATATAATCTAGCAGTTATAATCAACTCTTTCTTTACTGAGTGGCTAACTGACTCATAGACAGACAATGCACAGCCGAAACCATTTCAAATTCCATGCGGTCAAAGTCGAGGGTAGAAAGCTAGTTAATTTAAATTATGTTTTAACATGAAATAAAGTTTCGCCGATATGTTGCATATCGTACCTGCAACTCCAAATATTGGCAATAGTAGCCGAAAGATCGGAATGATTGATACTGGATCAAGTTAGAGAATTCTCCCACATATACCATGTACGCCAATAACGACACGATTTGTAATATTGATACGAACATCACCTGAAAGCTTAATATTTTGATTAAGTGTTCAAGAAAAAAAAGGCCTTGTTGCATTTTTATTTTAAAACTCACAAATAGATATAAGAACTTGTAATAATCTGAAATTCGTCAAGGACGACGGTGCGAGTAAATGCCGTAATTATGTCAATGATATTTTAATGTTTTTTTAATTACAGCAACGCTCTTCAAATTTGGCATCTGACGCTTTCGTCTGCGCTCCGTGTTGCTAAATTTGCTAAACATTAACAGTTGACAGATTTCTGACGAAATCAAAATCGTAATCACGTAGTTACATAGCCTTAATCTGAGCTTAGTTTCGTGTATCAACGTCACCATCAACAGGTGGTAGAGCCTAGAGTTCGCCCGGGGTAGTACCACCGCCCGCCAAGGTACTCAGTACCATTTC
>DWJQ01000390.1:0-14809 GCA_018248915.1 Hesperia meskei straton | reverse complement strand
ATTTTAAAGATTTAAGCATACAGACAAACAGACAGACGGACAAAAATAGCGACTTTGTTTTATACTATGTAAAGATATAAACAAATTGTTAGAACTTCAATGCACTGGTTAGAAATAATTAATAATGACAGAATGTAGAACGTTTGTCATTTAAAAAAAACACTGGGGTTTATAATGACTTTATATCGATTGTTTATGTTGATTAATGGACAATTTATCATACGGCTACTTTCGATACATTCTTACACTCAATGCTTCCCAAATGCTGTTAGAAGTCTGGCATTAAGTCTTCCGCAAAGATTACTTCACGTTTGTTCCGACCCCATTCAAGATGAGGTACATATTGTAGGTACATATTGTTTGTACAAATTCCTTCTTGTAACATGATTTCAAATTTAATTCATCCCCGATTGTACATATATTTTGATATAATCCGGGCAATCACGACATGTATTATGATGATACTATATGTATCACATCACATATCATAAAAATTACAATAAATTGAGAACGGCTCTCCAACCCAATCTCCAACTCCAACCAACTCTCCACCAACTCCGCACCAACTCTCACCAATTCCGCACCTACTCCATGTCGATCGTGCGTCGCGGTATATCCTCGCCGAACTTGGCGCGGTGCGCGTTGTTGGTGGCGTCGTAGAGCCGCTCGTGGGCCAGGTACAGCTCGCACGCGCTGCACCACACCGACAGGTCGGAGAGAGATAGTGCGAGCGGGTGCGCCGTGTCCTGGTGGTGCATCTGCAGGTGCTTGTTTGCGTACCGACTGCAGTATACCTGGGTGGAAAGATAATATTTTCACATATATATTTTTTGAAATAGGGTTCCACTAGAAAACCATGCGATTGATAATCGCAATTTTTTGTGAATTTACTGACAATTTTTTCTATCCTTTTAAATAACTTTACAAAACTAAACACTAACCTTATAACAATGAAGGCACACCCAATTCTCGACGATACGGTGGCAATCCTCGCAACGGGAGCCCTGTTTGAACTCCACCCCTTCGGGAATATCTGGGAGCTCGTCGATATGCGGACACCAGGGGCTGGGCACCACGGCGAACATGTCGCCACGGATGAACGACCCCATGTTCTGGGCTAGCAGCCGGAACAGAGACCCAGAGTCGTCTTCAGTCGCTGCCAGGGCGCGGTTAAACCTCTGCCTGCATTCCTCTGGTCCGTCGAAGCTCGGCTTCCCTGAGCTAGGGCCGGGCTGACTTGAGCTCGGTCTTGCGGTGTCTGAGCTTGGTCCTGCTGTGTCTGAGCTGAGTCCTGGGGTGTCTGAGCTAGGTCCTGCCTGCTCTGAGTCCAATTTAACATCTTTTGGGCTAGCTTCCTCCTGTGCAGAGTTTACCTTCTGGTCTTCCTTTGCAACATCCTCATTTTCATCATCAGTACCACAGTGCAACCCATCCTCACACTTTGGTTTTGCAATGCTCAAATTGGCCATTCCCTGTTCTAGGGAAGCCTCAATCTGGCTGGCACTCGAATCTTTGGACTGAGAGTCATCATTACTGGAAATTGAAAGGTCCACCATCTTTCCTAGATCACCCACATTGTCTGTGGTTATTACCAAACCTCTTGACGGTCCGGGCTTCTCCAAAACATCTTCGATGGGCAAGGCGAGTTGGAATTTTAGAGACTTCCAATACTTCTTGTGGGTTTTAATGACGTTGTTGATGCTTTCTACAGCAGAAGGGTGGATTGTGGGCTTAGGGTCATACACGCGGAGGATCGGGTCTCCAAGGAGAGCCTTGGTGCACAGTGTCATGGCGTACGAGATGGTGGTGACGTTGTAGCCGCCCTCTAGACACAGGATGACCCGGCCGGATGCTAAACCCTGAAGAAATGTAGTCATCACACCGAAGCATTCTGGGGTCACTTTGCAACCTATACAAACAATGCAGTGGCCATTACTTTTAAAACAGTTTATGAAAAAGATACGTACAGCTATTATTTAATGCTTGGTTATGAGACTATATTAGCTGTACATATTTTACAACAGAATAGGTAACTTTTTTCATGAAATAATTTTAAGATCTGAATGTGCATTATAAAATAGTAAGGGATTGATAGGCCATAATGAGTTCGATTTCCATCGAGACGGAAATTTCATGAAGTTTAAATTTCGTTTTTCTTATCTTTGTGTTGTTCATGACAACCACGACATGGTATAATTTGAAGTTATGAACGTTATGAACGCGTATAATATATGTAGCACTAGTGAACTTCGGGACCCGTAAATATCAGCCGCATACGTCTCGCTCCCGTAGGAATCTCGGGATAACATTATAACATTGCCAAGTTTAATTAAAATCTGTTCAGTAGTTGCGGCGTTATTGAGTAACAAGCATCCATACATACAAACTTTCACATTAATAATATTAGTAGTATTATTATAATCAGTACGCTAGTATACCTCCGAGCGGGTCCCCGACGACGGCGTCGAAGCCGGCGGACACGAGCACGAGCTGCGGCCGGAACTCGTACGCTACCGGCAGCACCAGCTGCGTCAGCGCCGACAGGTACTCCGTGTCGCCCATCGCGCGCTGCAACACACCTTTACGTTTTATTACGGTACGGATGGAGGCTAAGACAAAAATTGTGTAAGATTTTTCAAAAACGCGCATGTGCTGCTCGGCAAGGTGTCCGGTTTTGTATGACAGCTTTCCCTTTGACACACGGTACGGATGGAGGCAAGATCAAAAACTGTGCAAGATTTTTTTTCGGCACGCGCATGCTCTGCTGGGTAAGGTAGACACCAGGCGGTTAGACGTGACAACTGTCAGGTGAGGTATGTCAGATAGTACACATCAATGATGTATTGTAGTAGTGGCATGGAAAATAATAAGAAATAAGATATAAGAATTAAGCAAGATAGGTGTCAATGTAAAAGTGCAACATTATAATTTCTTTGTGACCGAATGTCTCACGACATGTGACAGTACTATACTCTAAAAACATTAGAATCAAACTAACCTTATTCCAGGGAATATTGACATTGAACCCCTCCCCCTTCCCCGCGCCCACCGCCGTGTAGTCGCCGTCCTTGGAGTGCGGGAAGAACGCGCCGTTGTCGTACCGGTGGATCGACATGTACAGTATCTGCGAACGTCGGCTACGTCAACATCGTAACAATCGCCTTGTTGAATATCTTAATTAAATAATAAACAACAAGTGTCAAAGAATCAACTTCAATAACTACCAGCAAGGTGTTACCGATGCGTTGCCGGCACTCAGAAGTGGAAGCAGGAAAGTACAAGCTTTCTGACAGCTAGGCTTACTCATTCACAAACGTCATCATTGATTTAATGTAATTCCAACAATCGAATACTCTATTCCACTGACAATATATCCAACCCACCTTATCTCCAGCAAGGCTTCTCGTTAACCTTAGTCGTGATATCATCAGTGACGTCAATTTCCCATTCTAATAATCCAAATATTCCTTACGCTTAAAGTAAAACGCACCCACCTTATCACTATCATACGTGATAGCCTGCGTCCCGTTCCCATGATGAACATCCCAATCCAATATCAACACTCGCTGTAAAGCGTGCTTGTACAGGGCGTGCTGGGCGGCGATGGCCACGTTGTTGAGCAGGCAGAACCCTATTCCACAACAACATAACGCACTCACCTTATCACTCCCATACGTGATGGCCTGCGTCCCGTTCCCATGATGCACATCCCAATCCAATATCAACACTCGCTGTAAAGCGTGCTTGTCGAGGGCGTACTGGGCAGCGATGGCCACGTTGTTGAGCAGGCAGAACCCGCTGGGGGTCGCGCCGTCCGCGTGGTGGCCCGGCGGCCGCACCACGCACACGCCCGACCCCACCACACGGGTCATCACTGCGTCTACCATCTGTGGAGCATAAAACATAGCGATGGAAAAAAACCAATAAGAATAAATTATATACTATTTCTTCTGTAAAGTCATTTTTTCTGTCCGTTTTCCGCCCCGCTCCTTCTCTTTTACCGTACTTCTTTCCTTCTTTCCGTCAACGCCGTTTGCGACCCTCCGTCCTTCCCTACCCCAGTCTCTCTTCCACCTCACTATCTTCTTTTCCCTCAACTCCTCTAATTCTCTCTCTCACTTTCTCTATGTAACCTCCTCTTGGAACAAATTTCCACATTTCTTGTTGGGTTTTTTATCTATTTATAAATTGGTTCACCAAGCCCTTAATTTGCTGTAATACACTTGTAATAAGTAAGTAATTGGTAATAATATGTGGTATAAGCGGGGTCCAATTTGACTGACGATGATTACCTGCATGACGCTGCCGGCAGCGACGGAGGCGCTCTCCAGCGAGTCCGGGTGGAAGTACACGGAGTCGTACGACTCTTTTTGACTGTTCAGGTCTCTCAGCTTCGTCGTGGCTAGCTCCTTCAGTCTTGAAAGAAACGATGTCATAATCTTAACATAATTATTGTAAAATAAACACTTCCGCCACTTCTGTCTATCTGTCTGTCTGTCAGTTATCGATAAACTCTAAAACTTCTGGTCTTATACAAAGTGATCCAGTATCCCTCACCTGTCCAAGTGCGCGGCGGTGTGCACGGCCAGTATCTCTGGGTCGGTGGCGGCGCGCGCCTCCACGCGGTGCATGCGGGACAGCAGCCCGTAGTCCAGCAGCCGCTCGTGCATGCGCGCCGCGCGCTCCGGGCACTCCACGTGACCGCTGCCACAAATGACACATTATTTTATCGGATTCGCCCGACTATTTTCGAAACGATTCAGAGGTTCGTCTTCGTAAGCCACCACCCACCCACCACGCCAGCCGCGAGAGCTCGCTTGCGACAGTTGCAAACAACAAAAACAAACGACACTTGTTTTTTATTAATTGAGAAAGCGTTACTTTTATTGGCCACTGCTACCACAATTTTTAATTGATACTGTAAAAAGTGATTTTTAATGGCATTTTGGATATTTTATATGTGTACATTCAAACGTTGAAAGTAAGTACTTACGGCTCACAAATGTTTCTATGCTTTAGCATCCGTTCGTCGTAAACGTATCCCACCGCGTGTGTAGGGATCGACAAATCCGTTTCTGCAAAAAAAGTTTCATTATGGAAAAAAATATAAAATAAAAATTCAATGGTAAAAAGGTTTTATCTGACGGTATTGAATGTAATCAATCGATAGTAATAGCGAATCGAAGGCTTACAAGTAAACAAATATAACGCACCTTCATTCATCTTATCCAGCAACGCCATAACCTCAGCGATCACTTGCTCGCTCTGCACGGGGTAGCAGTCGCGCGTGTTGTAGCGCGCGGGCACCGTCTCGTCTCCCTCCCCCCGCAGCGCCACCGTATGCTTGTCCTTGTCTACGTCGCACACGTTCGGCACGCTCGCGTCGATGCTGTACGTCGGCTGGTAGTTGAAGCACCGCCAGTACTTCTTGTGCGTGTAGATGCAGTTCAGGATGGACTCGCGTACTCTGAGAAAAAGGATCAGAGAAAAACTCTTGAGAAAACACTGGTTTCATTTTCTTTCTTTTGTTTTCTTCCCGTATATCCCGTATATTATACGAGTATATAAAAGCTATCTTTTCCTTATGCCTTCACCTGCATTGGTTTTTTTTATCTCCTACTTTATCCCCCGGGGGAGTTGGGGGGGGAGGGAATTCCAAAACATCCTCTCTTAGTTTTCCTCGACGCTCCCTAACGCACTCAATCAGTCATTCGACCACACATCACCAAAAAACCTTCATACATAAATAAAAAAACAACAAAACACCAACTCACTCGTCACTCGGCGCCCCGTACCACGGGATCGCGGGCGGCGGGTGCCCGAGCAGCGCGCGCAGGGTCAGCGCGGCGCCGTCGGCCAGCGAGCGCACGCAGTAGCCGCCCTCGAGCACTACGCACAGCGAGGGACACACCGCCTGCAGCTGCCGGACTAGCGTCGCGTACACCGCCGGGCTTAGCTGCATCTCGCCCTGGTGTGATGTGGGCTTGTTAATATACATTTTATGTAACTTTCATAATCTACCGTAATATCGCACCTTTAGAATTTTATTGTAACCGAATGCATAATGACTTAAAAATATATCCTCCATCGACTAATAATTACATTTTAGTGCAGAAAAGAACATGTAAATTCTTAAAGGTTTCTTTACATTTATTCCAGAACAAGTCGTGGACTCCCGAACTTTTTTCGACGACTCCCAAAAAAACTAGTATTTTGCGTTATGTAACTTTAATTCTTAAGGTGCGATATAGTGGAGTGCCGTAAGCTTTATACCTCGGAATCCAGGGCAAGTTAATCTTTATAACAACATTTGAAACGTATTTTGTAACAATATTCAAAATAAAAAAGCGATCTTTTTTCTTCTTTGTGATATATTTATTACCTCATAACTTCGTAATGGTACACAATCGTAATTTGATTATCTTTATTTACTTGAAAGCTGGTGCATGTCATGTAAGACCATAGGTATAACCATCGATACGTAGATGTCTTTCTTGAAGAAAGTGAATTCTTTAATAGCGACATAAACTTGCATTTATAAGTATTACTCAGTACAATAATTTCAAAGTAATGTGGAATTCGCAAACTAACCCTAACTTAACACAATAACTCACCAATGAAGCATTTGAATGGTGTGATGATGATGATGATGACAATAATAATATGATGGCGATGATAAAGGCACTTAACTAGCTATCATGCAAATTACGATTATGATGACATCAGTAACAAACGAGAATGATAATGATAATATCGCCCATGATTGTCATGCCATTAACAGATTAAGGGATAATCCTGACATCGATTATGAGGACGATATCGTTAATTCTGATTTGACCACGCACAACGATTACGATGTCATTATTATGATTATGATAACGTTAATCCAAATCGATATCAGTTACCTTCTCATCACCAATTGCCGAGTCGTACCCAGCCGACACGATAATGAGTTGCGGTTGGAACTGAAATACAGATACACTAATACTACGGATAATGTTAAAACGGGGAGTACCTCTGGACATCCCACGGCCGCGTCGTAACCAGCTGAGATGATTACCAATTCAGGCTGGTACTGTGGTTGGCAAAACAAATTATCAATCAATATACATATAGGTTAATAATTAACAAAGTAGTATCGACAAAATGAAGTCATTGTTACTTCTGTTTATCGATACTAAGTTACTATAATCTTTTGCTCCCTGACACTGGTGAAGGATTCTTCCTTCACGCACCCATAATGTTCAAAAAATTTGGACATTAAAATTTAATTATCACTTGTGAAGGAAAAATCATGAGGTAACCTGCACACTTGACAGTTCTTCATAATGTTGTCGAAAACGTGTGAGGTCCGCTAAATCGCACTTGACCAGCGTGATGGAGTATGACCTATATAACACTCCCTTAGTGAGAAGAAACTAGTGCCCAGCAGTATGACAGTTATGAGTTGCGATAGTAAACCGTTGATCAAAAATCCATCTCAATTTACAGTACAATAGTTTTTGGTCGGCTTAGATTTCTGCACTGCCTCCCCCATTTTAATGGTGTAGATATCCGTAGGGTTTTGCCACTAGCTCTTGTATCCACACTGGAGCTGCATAGGTCTCCTCGATTATGAGCAGGTACTAGCGTGGTGTACCATAGATGCTTGCCGAATTATGATGTAACTGGGCAGATATAGACAACTCAAAACAACACCCACCTCCAGCGCCATAGGTATAAGCAGCTGCAGCCAGATGGCGATATAATCAGCGTCCTGCATGCTAGTCTTGTTGAGCGGCACGTTGAAGGTGTGGCCCTCGCCCGCGCCGCACCCCGTGTACTGCACGTCCGACTGCCGCAGGCTCGGCCAGAACGCGCCGTGCTCGTACCGATGGATCGAGAAGTATACCACCCTGGATCGGAGAATTGAGTGTTTGACATGGTGTTCATAAACCAAAAATATTGAAATTGGGCGCAATTCACTCACGGTAGAAGTGAAATTTTGAAATAGAGTATCATAATCAAAATATTTACATAATACTCGAATTGACATACCTCGGGTCGTCGTAGAACATCTGCTGTGTCGCCTGGCCGTGGTGCACATCCCAATCCACGATCAATATTCTGTGAAATAGGCATATCATTGCACAGCGACTTTTTAACGATAAGTAATCAATATTATATTATCCTTAGTAAAATGCAAAATTTTCTGCTGATTTCAAGGCATTGTCGTTGTATCTTGACAACAGCAATCATTTCGTCCACCGTCACTCACCGACTAAGCCCATGCTTGTCAATAGCGTGTTTGGCGGCGAGCGCGACGTTGTTGTAGAAGCAGTAGCCGCAGGGCTCGGCGCGCATGGCGTGGTGGCCGGGCGGGCGCACCGCCGCGAACCCGTTCTGCAGCGCCCCCGACACGATGCGGTCCACCAGGTCGATGGTCGAGCCCGCCGCTATCAGCGCCATCTCGTGGGTACTCTGGATACAGAGGTTATGTGATTTTAAACTTAATGAATCGCAGATTGCGCTCATTTTACTATATGCGGTCCACCAGGCCAATGGTGGAGCCCACGGCTTAGCGCCGTCTCGTGCGTACTCTGGGTACAGATGCCGAGCGATTTTAAACTTGACGACTCGCGGATTCGACAAATTTTGTACGCACAAAATACATATCGTGTATCCCGTATCATAGTAAAATGAATACACATGACTTTCAGAAATAGGTAGCAACTGTGGGTTGAGTGCGAGTTTTAAGTGACAAAACGCGCTCGCTACGTAACTGCGAGTTACCTAAAATTTGTATGGAATCGGAGCAGAGCCACCTAGCGGGACGTAAATGGCTCAGTTGGATCCCATACAAATTTTAGCTAACTCGCAGTTACGTAGCGAGCACGTTTCAGTTAAGTTTGTGGGACTGTCACTTCTCACTTGTCTGAATGTCACTTTTCACTGTTTATATAATATGGGCAGGCTTTATCAACTGGACCTTACCTTACTCGACAGTGGCTCCAACTGGTGAGCACAAAAACGGCGATCCTCATTAGTATGGTAATTGTTAAGGTAAGAACCGGATATTATTTGTGGCATCACCTTAGGAATAAAGCATCTTGTTATCATTCCTCCAAGGTAGGTATACAATATATATACACAAATTAGATCCATATTTTTTGATATACCTACCTATATTTGCTTCATGCATGGTATACTTTCATAGACAGTTTATTTCACGTCAAGCTCTATTTGTCTATGGTTTTATTACATAGTCAGTCTGTTCTCTCTGCAGTTTTAACTTGTTTCAAATCTGAATCTGAAATCTGAACGCACATTTGTGATTGGATTTCTGCTTCTTCTAGTATGATATCGACCAATTAAAACGACGTTTTTATATGAGAATTTAAAAAGTTCAAAATTTCAAACCTCTGTCAAGCAAAACAAATTGGGGAATGGAAACAACTCGAGTCGAGAATAGCTGCTTTTAATAATTTGAAGTTGTGCTTCTTCAGTCAGTGAAATTTTATTCATATTCAGTTCTAAAATGTCGGAAAATGGGCTCGACGATGCGTAAGAAAACCCAAGTGTCGTTTGTGATCCGCGATGAAGAGGAGCGGCGTCACAAGAACGGTGTTAGCTCATTACAATTGGATCCCGTGCAAGGAAGGCTATATTCCGCCGGTCGGGATGGAATTATCAGGGTATGGCATACTGGTAACGGTACTCAGGATCGGTACATCCAAAGCATGGAACACCACACCGACTGGGTGAACGATATAGTACTATGTTGCGGCGGAAAGAACTTGATTAGTGCGTCTTCTGACACGACTGTTAAAGTTTGGAATGCGCCTAAAGGTTTCTGTATGTCCACCCTACGCACACACAAAGATTACGTGCGGACTCTAGCGTATGCGAAAGATAAGGAACAAGTCGCCAGCGCTGGTCTTGATCGTGCCATCTTCTTATGGGATGTCAACACTCTGACTGCCCTAACAGCAAGTAACAACACCGTTACAACATCTAGTCTTGTCGGTAATAAGGAATCTATATACAGTTTAGCTATGAACCCTCCAGGGACGATAATCGTAAGTGGTTCCACGGAGAAGGTGCTTCGGGTTTGGGATCCACGTAATTGCTCTCGACTAATGAAGTTGAGAGGACACGCAGACAATGTTAAAGCTTTAGCTGTTAGTAAGGACGGCTCGCAGTGTGTCTCTGGCAGCTCCGATGGAACAATCAAACTGTGGTCGTTGTCACAGCAAAGGTGCGTTTCCACCATAAGAGTCCATTCTGAGGCAGTCTGGGCTTTATTAGCCAATGAGAACTTCACTCATATCATATCTGGTGGAAGGGATCGTCTCGTTATTGTAACAGAACTGAGAAACCCTGAAAACTTTGTCATTGTTTGTGTAGAGACTGCCCCTATTCTTAAATTATGTTTTACGGCTGATCAGCAAGGAGTATGGGTGTCCACTTCAGATTCTGATATACGATGTTGGAAGCTGCCCCCATTAACTAATCTGAGTTCTGAAACATTTACACAAAATAATTGCAATACTGACGTGACTAAAACATATCAGACACAACCGTTGTACCATATACCAGGTGGACGAGCCATAAAACATTTCACAGTGCTTAACGATAAGCGTCATATATTAACGAAGGACACAGCAAACAATGTTGTTTTGTATGATGTATTAAAAGCCTGTAAGGTTGAAGATTTGGGTGAAGTAGACTACGATGAAGAAGTTAAGAAGCGGTTTAAAATGGTTTATGTACCAAACTGGTTCAATGTAGATTTGAAAACGGGGATGTTGACAATCCATTTGGGGCAAGACGAGACTGACTGCTTGAGTGCTTGGGTTAGTGCAAAGGAAGCGGGTTTGACAACTGAAAATGATCAGAAGGTGAACTTTGGTGCCCTGCTTCTCCAGGCTTTATTGGAACACTGGAATCATCCAAACAGGGTTAATGAAGCTGGTCAGAAAGTTATTGGGAATAACTTCTTCAATGTTCCGTTACACACACCGCTAATCTTTAGCGAAGTTGGTGGTAGGACATTGTATCGTTTACAGGTTGGTATTTTGTTAGGTATTCTGTTTCTTATAATGGTTGAGTTTTGAAAATTTTATTAAACATGTAGAAGCTAAAAGCCTAGCGCTTTGGATCAATCATAAGTCATTGACTGACCATTAATTTGTTAGTAATCCTGCAACAGTGAGGTTGGTAGTTCTATGGGTGACTATCATATCATTAGCAAAAATTAATAAGTGTTCCAGGTCAGAGTAGGACGTGAAAGTTATTGAACATGGTCATCTCAAAGGATTTCTAGCTGCTTAAAATCTCCCACTACTTGGTTTGCTTGCTGACCTGTTTGCCTATCCTAAGTTTTAACACAGTATTTTTAGTCTCTTTAGTTATAAGGAGAGACCTGTGTTGAGTAATGGTCTATCAATGGGTTGACAAAAAACAAGTAGAATTAGGAAGTTTCTTTGACCATTTCACTACAAATATAAATTATTCAATAATCAAGAGAAATTCTCCTGGTTTTACATTACATAAAACTAAGGTTTTATAGATTTCACCAGTCTAATAAATTGTTGGAGACACAAGTTACACTTATTTCTATTGCAATCTCCACAGTTCATCTCTATCAGTCTCCTTATTCTTCTTTCAGGTAGGAGACGCAGGGGGTGAAACAGAAGGAAACCTTCTCATGGAAACTGTACCTTCATGGGTGGTAGATGTAGCTATAGAGATGGCTGCCCCTAAACTAAACAAACTACCTTTCTATCTGCTGTCACACTCTAGTTGTCAAAGTAAACAAGACCGACAGAAAAAGGTGGGTAATAATTTTGCTGTACTCCTTAATTTATGTGGAATCTTGAAGATTGTAGTTCACTAAAGTTAGTTCTACCACTGCCATGGTAGCTAGTACAATTTCTACTGTGTGGTAATTATTTTACTACCACTTGTATTCTGGTTAAAATCATGTAAATAGTTATGTACATTTTTTTACTACCTCAGTCCACAGGGCAGAAATATATCTGTGACTAGATTAGAAGGCTTGCAAACTTTAACAAGACTTTTGCAGCCATAGTCCTCATACCTGCTTATAAATGAACCAACCAATATTCCAACACTTGGCTAACTATACTAACCATCTTAATACTGAATCAAGTCTTATTCTAGTCTCACTACTCATAATTCTTTATTCAGTTGTATTTTAGCTCTCAAAACGTCACAGCATTATAACAATAAGCATATTGTTACTTTAACTTACTACACGTTCCTAATAACTTCTCCATAGATAATAGTTAGGCAGCTTGTCTGCTCCGATAGGTAGGCTAGGTCTACAAGTGTCCAAGGCCTGCAGTTCCACTTACCATCAGGTGGGCTGCATGCCTGTTCACTTCCACATTTAAAAAAGCAGAACTGCCCATTACAGGACCGACTAGTCGCGAACGACTTCATCCAGTGTCGCAAGGTCGCGGAACACGTGGTAGAGAAGATAGTTGGAGGTGGGGATGTGAATGGAGCCAGTGCGAGTGGGAAGAGCAACGCTACAGAGGACAGTGGGAACGATGCGCCCGAAGAACGAGTCGAGTTGCTGTGTTGTGATCAGGTAAGAAAGAACAGAAATTGTAAGGTGTTTGAAGTCTGTTGATTCTCGCTGGGTTTGTGCTGGACGTAACTTACATGGAGTCATGAGCTCAGAAGATTCCACAGGATATGGCCCAAGTCTACTGATATAATGATACTTCAATTCTGTTATGTAGTTTTGTTAGCAACAGAATAGTTAAGTAATCAAAATGGTATTCTCTTATTATGTAGAGTAACTATCGAAAAAAGACATTGAAATTGAGAACTTATTGTGTTATTATTTCACATGGTAAATGTTAGGTTGGGATTTGTGAGTATTAGTGGCATTATATTATATTTGGTGAACGTTAGGTGATTTTGAAATAAAAAATAAAACTGGATTTGACAGCAAAAATTTTTGCTTTATCTCTATTCTTATTATCTTCCTTTTATTTCCAGGTGTTAGACCCAAACATGGACCTGCGTACCGTGCGTCATTTCATCTGGAAATCCAACGTGGAGTTCACACTACACTACAGAATAACGAAACAATGAAAATCAAACCTCTACTTATTCAAAGTCAACAGACAATTGAGACGGTGTTGCTCTTTCCGAGCCTTGTTTGAGTGAAGTGTTGTGTTTTGTCACGCTCGTGACAAGTTTCACGCCCCAAGTGCGACTGGGATGGTATATGTGAAGGTATGCTGTTGTTGAGTAAGTTGAGTCACAATTCCTATGATTGGTCTAACACTTTTTATAAGTCGAATTGTTTAACTCTGAGAATTCAAAAACTTTTTTTATCATCTCACCACCAGTTATGAGCAATAAAGATGAATAGGGTTGCAAAAACTTAAATGAATAGTTTTTTTAATTTTATTTTTCAAATTAAGCTTATGTTATTTCTTGCTATTAATGCTTCATTTAGATCCTAGTCTGAATTTTCGGGTTATTTTGTCGCGGTTATATACTCGTAGCAGATACCTAAGAAGCATAGGCCATGTGTTGGTTTTGCCTTTCACGACTAGTACCTATCTAAACTGGGCGTAACATTTTACATACACAATAACCGATTAATTTAATAAAAAAAGCAAGCAATACATAAATTATGTGTAAGCAGTCCCCAACGTCAACCATACATGACATCCTTTGAGGTAAAAAATAGTTATGGCATAAATATTAGCCACAAATAATATACAATCCTATTGGATGTGTAGTTTCATAATTCCCTCTTTGATACAAAATTTAATATTTAAATATTTGTACTAATAGTGATATTACACATGGAGACTTCAATTGTATAAACTTTTTGAGAGACAAAGAATATGTCTTTTAAAGCATAACTCTTGCTCTTATTTGATCTCATTATCATTGCAACCCATGTAAACCTAAACTTATCAGAGTTAAATGATTTGATATTTGAACGTAAATTCCTATAGTAAAATAGTATACATTATAATAATTGGTGTACAGTTTTTATGAAATAATGAAATAATGTTACACAATTTATTGTAAAATAAATGCTTGTCTAGCTGATGCCCGCGACTTCGATTTATATTCGTACAAACGTTTACCCCAATTTTACTCCTTTACGGGACAAATTTTCAAAAATATATCGTTGTTTTCTCCTAGTCTGAGGAACCTCTGTAAACAATTCTCTTAAATCCACTATTTCTGGCTGTGTTGTTCGTCATTCAGTCACTTAAAGTCTTATTAAGTAATTATCCATTGTTGAAAAAATATCTTAAAATATTATTATATGTATTGATAAAATTCACCATTTAGGGTAATATTATAAGCATTTAATTATTTATTTAATTTTCGGTTATTATTAAAATTGGTTATTTTATTATAAACATTAAAAATGGTGATAACTTTATAGGTAATGGGTTAATTTTTTCGTATTTTTTGTAACATGGATATTTTCAATCTTAATTTTTTATTACGCCTCATTTAGATATTTTTACCAATATTCGGTACATCGTTTCACTGAATTTTCATGCACTCGAAGAATCACGAATAATGACAATACATATGCATGGATAATTGGATAATTAAGAGAGATCTATAGGTAATAGGTTTGCGCCAAAAGATGACCGAATAGGTCGTTTAACTTTACTCATATTAAAGGTGTTCTCGCCCTTATTTGCCGAGTATTTAAACGGGGCGTAAAATTCATGTGTGTCATCAATATAATTTCTGTAATGTTTGATTAATTTATCACATTTTTATATTTCCGGGTGTGCTTTATGTATAA
>DWJQ01000389.1:0-14810 GCA_018248915.1 Hesperia meskei straton | reverse complement strand
CAGCCTGGTGACAGACGGACGGACGGACGGACGGACGGACGGACGGACGGACGGACGGACGGACGGACGGACGGACGAACGGACGAACGGACAGCGAAGTCTCAGTAATAGGGTCCCGTTTTACCCTTTGGGTACGGAACCCTAAAAATGGTGGATTATTTTCACTCTCATTGAAGAAGAGGTTTGATTGGATGCGTATCACGCATCGTGGAACAATATCGAATAGTATCGTCCTCAGGCCACTAACGAAGATCTTTGTGTGCGTTTTGTGTTTCGTAGGTACATGACGGAACAGCAAAATGCACTCAAACACGTCATGTTGGCATTTTTGTAAGACGATAAAGTACTTGTTTTACAGAGAATAAAAGAGGAGATATAGGTAAAAGTGTTGATATCAAATTGAACTAGTATAACGCTTGAAGTTAAATATTAAATAGAGAAAAAATTGCTACTAAATAGATATTAGATACTAATTTAATATTAAGGTATTATTAAAAAAAATGTTGATAATAATTAAGTGTTTCTACTCGATTTCTCAGTGGAGCAGCGTGGTTAAGTTTTCAGGTATAAGAAGAGATAATGCATTGAAGGTAAATTCCAAAAACAAGGGCTATCACTACTCTAAAAATAGCAGAGTTGTGTGAAATAAATCCCAGCTTCTCATAACTGATATCTGAGCACCGGCAATCATCGATCGCAATTTAATTTTGGAAGCATCTCCGTTAATCAGTAATCAACAAAGACAGCCAATACACCTTCCTAATCTAACCGATCGTAATGTCACGAAGGGCCGACGACGGTTGGCAGGTGCGAGTTCACCTGTTCGCTCCCGACCGTTAGTGTACGTTGATGACGCAATCCGGTCATAGTGGATGGGGGTTGTGTATCCTGTACTTTATTTTGTTACGGAATTGGTATGGTGACTCTTTGCTTTATGCGCGCCTAGTACCTACCGAACTATCGTATGTTTTAGAGTGCTTTAAAGAATGTACATGTATGTGTATAAAATGGTAAATATCAATAAAATTTATAACAGGTTAGTTACGTAAAGTTTAATTAGTTATGATAAGAAATTGACGCAAATGAGACTTAATAAGCGGGTAGAGACGATATAAAGTCAGTCATTGATTTCACCCTTAGAGCTCGTGATTTACTTAAAGACTTGACTAAGTAAGTAATAATTGATTAATTAGTGCATTAAATTGAATAATCGCTAGTAGGTAGCACTTGGTTATAGAAAGAGGTAGCTTTCTACTAAGTAATAAATCAACGTAATTTCTACATAAAAATACGATTGCCTTGGTGCTAATATTAACATGTTTGTTACATTTAAATAACACCAATTTGCACCATCGCAGCCATTGAATAGACAATAAGCAGAACGAAATAGATTCGAAAAGGAATAATCAGTACTGCAAATATTATTTGAATGTGATACTACAATAAGATCTTATTACCTTCATAAATTATTGTGCATCAAAATAAGCTTTATTGCTTTGTAATAGGGACAAAAAGTCAATAAATGAAATACGGGCACTATTATACAACTATACAAATAGAGCTAAAGGAAAATATACTTTAAAACCTTGTAATAGCAATGAAAAAGTGTAATGATGGATATTACACAGTTACGGTGAAATTGTCTGAGTGCCACGTGCCTTTGAATAGTTGAAAGTATTTTGCGAATAGGGATGCCTTACTCGCATCGATATACATATAAATTACGCATTCGCGAATAACCGTTTGCATATATATTTGTAATTTTTACTAAGCTTTCTGATGGCTTTCTGATTATCTAGTGTCAGTTGTCTGTCTTTTTTCACTCTTCAATATTTTTTCAAAGAGGTTTTCAACAATGACTTTTCCTTATAAAAAGAGTAGAATATTAGAGTGCAAAATGATAATTACTTAAAAAAAATAGGACAACTTAAAATTTCCTATTATTTAAAATGATCAAATTACATCGTAATTGGTCTACGATATATCTACATGTAAAGATAAGATTTAAAGTCAAGACAGGTTGAATATTTTAGATTGATAGCGCTTATCTCGTTAAAGAGAATGTCAAGCAAACGAAGTGCGATGAACTGGTTCTGTCAATAAAACCACAACCAATACGTCTTGATGTCTGACGTCACTTTTATAGATATAAAAAACCTTTCGATACTTCGACTGGCCACTAACCTCAACTGAATCAAAACATTGGAGTAGTTGGTGAAGTATTCTCTAGGTCTAGTACACCTATGAGTAGAGGCCTAGTTAATTATGAAAAGAGATCTGCATTAGGCTTTCAAACGGTAAAGCAAGTAAAAAAGTCATAGAGAGATAACATGCGCGTTTGGTTACGATATGATTTTTTTTAATTGCATCCCAGACAAATGCTAGGTTTCTGCCGCTGTCAATAAAGTACCAACATTTAAGATCAGTGGTGAGAACTTCAAATGCCGTAAGAAAATTTTTCTTACAGTTACAATCCAAATTGAACTGTGAACAGAGACAATAAATTTATTTTAGCGGAGAGTGGCAATTCCATGTTCTCAGCGACTGAGATGTTTGATTGTTGGAAATGCATTGTTGACTACATAATGAGATACTGTACCATTATTTCTAAGACTTTACTTTACTTCTAGATAAGTAACTGTGATTGGTCGACTATTAATAAATAATTGTAATAAAATATCGATAGAAATAAGGCTATAAACACATCCCTAAATAAAACATAGAAGCTCGGCATGGTGTGTCGAACAATCACCGCGGTTTTACACTAGTATTAGATAAAATTACTGCTGGTGTTTGTTTGTGGTTACAATGGTCCAGATACCATTGTATTGTATAGCTTCCTTACCAATCTTGCTTCTTTTAGTTTATTTCAAGAACAAACAATCTGAGATTACTCGGATACAGTTTAAATTGAGAATTATCAGTTGATCGAAAATTGTTGGTGTTGTTACCGATAAGTTGATTTCCTTGTCGTTAAGGTTGCTTTTCGTTTGTATTCACATGTAGAGTCATATTTTATTTGCTAGTTTTAAATTTAATCTATTTCGAAAAATATTACACTGCAGGCGTCAAGAGTAATTGCAGTCCGAAATCATGTTAAGATAGGACTAAATTCATATATGAACTAGAAACAAGTATAGCCCCTTTTAACATTTTTGACTGTTCTACTGGATTCTAGGTATACATGACGTAATAGACAGAGAACTCAGACCAATAAATTAGAAAAATCCGGTAAACATATTTATTTAGTTACAGCGGTATAATTTGCTTGGAAGTGGAGTAACATTAATAATATTCATACTCGTAATATGCGTCGCTCTTGTGTAGATCTAGTGGATATTTATAACATATGATATAAATAGGTAGGTACCTGATTAAGATTAGATCGCCACGTGGTCTTAAGATAAGTTCAACTGGTATTATTAATTCTTTTCTACAGAGTTATTTAATCAACTTTATCCAAAATGATATTTATATATACAACGTGGTTGCATCATACAACAATAAATTTAATGTACCTAATGATTACTAGTATTAGTAGTTAGTATTTATAATTATTGTTATAGCAGAAGATTGTTGCCGCTCTTGTCAAAAGTGACTGACCGATGTTTAGATAGGCTGTTTTATTTTTTCCTGTATTTTGGTGCTATTTAGTTTGTTTGAAAAAACAATTTTTGCAAATAAGATGTTAGGCGTTTTTTACTAAATGTAATAAATATGTTCCTTGAATGAAGCAGAGCTCGCGGCTTCATTTATTGTTGAATGGTGGTATCCACCTTGTATTATACCCAGAAAGTGTGTAAGTAAGCGTAACTCTTACAGATTCATGTCAATACCCGACAAACTGCTAAAAATGAGCAGACGTGACACTCGATAGTAAGTAGTTATCGTCAAAACACCAATACGGCACCGATGTGTTGTCGGCCAAGTTAGAAGACGACAAAATACGACAAGTCGTTAATGTTCGCTCATTATAAGCCAATACTGTAGGTATTCGCATTCTAGCTTTACACCATAACAAAACTTACCTATATTCTAGCTTTACACCGAAACAAAACTTACCTAACATCAAATCAAACAAAATGACATCATGATGTACAATGATTTTAATATTTCTCCGTGACACGTGGATCTCATTACATTAAACGTAAGCAAAAAGAACAACGAAATTTCCTAACCCAGACCTGATTCTTTGCATATAATTTTATTATAATGGTCACAAGCTATGCAAGAAAGTTGCACCGGAACGTGACATTAATAATGCGATTACTTTATCGACCATTCACTTTTTGCAGCCATCAGACAATCAAAATGGTATTGCGTTCACAATCCAAACCGTGTTCATAAAAAGCTCGATTAAACCAACAATTTGGGGCGTCCGTACAATGCCATAGATCGCGCGACGGGAGTCAGCAGTGCTGCTGCCCTCGCCAGGAAAGAACGTCTCTGCTTGCTTACCATTTGATTCAGCTCGAAGATCAATCGAAGCTGGTCATAGATGAGACTGAGCAAAAAAAAATGTAATAAAGCCGAAGCAAAATAGAGAAGTAGTTTGGATCAATATGGTGCGTTGTTCGAGACAAACTGCTTTGTCATATAGCGTAATCGACGGACGGTGGCGCCTTTGTGTGGAGGCTATCGTCGGCATTTTGTTACGCTATCTGATGAGTGCTCCTATTCTGCTCACAAAAAAGCTATCGGTCGCGCGTTCGTACAATCGCTCCTACACCTCGTTGGTAAACTCATCTGAGAGGTCCTCTTGTAATAGATGTTTGTATCGATCGTTGTCTTTAAGATTTCTTTAGTTTGAGCCAGTTAGAAAGCATTCTTTATCGGTTAGATTCACTGCAGCATAATGTGGGAACTTAATACAAAGCGCACTTTTATTGGTTGAATTTTATTGCTGACAATTTGAATAATTGTTTCACGATGAATAAAAATCTTTAGAAGAAATGAGAGAAGAGTTTACAATTATTAGTAAATAAAACATTATCTACTAATTAATAAAAACAAATAAAAAAGGCTTTAGATATTAAGAAAAGATATCCACCAGAGAAAGACGAATTTTGAAAGAAACTCAACATTTTAACACAATATTTAAAGAAGCAAAAGGATCAGTAAATATAACTGTAAGGAGTTTGGTAAGATACATTTTTGGGAAGAACGCAGTAGTAACTAGGAAAAACATTGCAACGAATCAATGGACATAGGGCCTATTGTGAAAGGCTGTCCTTGCCCCGGTCTCAAAGCTCATTAGTAACAAGATTCATTCAAATAAGCGAAGCAGTACGAAGATAAATCACAATTCTTTAGAAATCTTTTTGCTATAACGACTTTTGGGCTATAAGAACAAGATTTCCCTTGTCAAAGCACTTCCTGAATCATTGAAATCTAGGTCGCCAAATTAGTATTCAAATCAAATAAAGCTTTAGTCGACTATTCAAGCCAGAAGTTTATTGTCATTAATTTGGCAATTATCCATTAGTTCTAGGTTTGTTTCCTTTATTGATAGTAGTTATTTTTAAAAACAAATTGTAAACATACAAAAAGTTGATAGCGACTGCGTTTAAGGAGCAAAATATTCCGAATACAATTTCTGAATGGACCAGAAATTTAATGTTTGATGTGCGTAAGGGTAAACTTTTCAAAAACTAGTGATTAATATTAGTAACTAATCAAATTGTTCCGGAACTAAATAATTTATTAGTAATAAATAGACCTATAACTGCACCGATACGCAACTTTGAGATGAAGTTGGATACAGTGCTTAGCGATATGCAAATTATGAGACATTTTTCACAATCGTTCTATCATCCTATATTGCAACCAAATCGTTTATGGTAGAGTAAAACCACGGCGAAGCTTATAATACCAAATATATATAAATATATATAATACTGAATACAAAGTCCATTATATTTAATAAGTTATACTAAGCAACCCTGAAGATCTTAACCGAGAAGCGTTAATTGGTCCATACTTTAGCCACTCGATGCAGTTTGCACTCGGCACCTCAATAACATCGATGATATTTATGACCGCTGCTTGAATTAATCGATAATCGTGCATAAATCAACGATGTTCGCACAATACATGGTGCCCTGGTGCGTGTTGAACGCGCATAGCTCCCGAACGACCAGGATTATGGTGAGGTGGATTTTATAATTTGTGATACATTATTGAGGAAGCGATACTGGTTGCAGTCGTTTTATTGCCAAGCGTTTTAATAATCAAAATCTTCTGTTGTAACGGTTTTACGACTATCATTCCCGGTCTGTTTATGGTTAAAGTGAGTTCTATGGCCCTATTTAATAGAGACCTTTACCATTTGTATCTGATATTGTTCAACATTTATAATAATTATTTCATTGGCCAGCTATTTAGTTCTACGAGATCTATGATCAACTAAAAATTATTTTATATTGTAGTAAAGTTTCGAATTGCGGTAACGGCTTAGAGTATGCTACATCACGCTATTCCCCATTATTCTATGACTAATACGAGATATAAACCTACCTTCCTCGGGTATCCTTATTTTTCAAAAAGTTTAATCAAACTGGATACTTACATTTAATGTACATTACAAAAACAATAAATTTTAACTAGTTCAGCAATGATGTGCTGAAGATAATAATTGAATTTTGCCTTGATCAATCGGGTGCTCTATCCTTTATACCTAGAGCAAGTGTTTTGGTGGTCTGACCGGACCACCCAGGGAAGCTAACGATATAATTATTGTAGCGGAAAGATTTATTATAATCTAAAATGTTTAACATGCCTTAAAGGAAACTGTTATACAGGCTGTTTAAAATACACAAATATAAGTGAGTTATTTGTTGAATTATTGTGTAGTATCGCAAATACCTTGCGATAGGTAGAGGAATATTCTGCTGCATTCAATTTACTGCCGTCGAAAATTAAAAATATCAAAATTTTGTACCTAATCATTATTTTGAAATGACATTTATTAAACCATGTTAAAAATTTATGGTTTTTTGTTTTAGGCGGTAATAAACGCATCGGTGAAACCTTTGACTGTAAGGTAGTAGACAGATACAGATCTGTCTATGACCAACGGTGATCACTTACCAATAAGTAGCTCGTTCACTTGATCTCACTCACGCAATATTTAAGTGTAGCATATCAGAGGGTAAAGACGATTAAAGTTTGATGACATTAAGATATCATTAACAAACACCCCCTGTAGCAGTACAACACGCGAGCATAATATAAGTATTGTGTTCATTAATTAAATTAACCGATCAATATTAATATAACGGGTCTAATTGATAGGTGCGTACACAGTCAAGTGAAAGTTAACGATATCGTTAAATGTTTCATACATTTGTTATGATCTATATTTACCTGCATGTTAACAGTAGGGGGCTTTCTCGGGGTCCTTTGCAGTTATTAATTACAATTGTTTATCTTTACAAACAAACAGACAATTTATTTATCAACAACTTCATTATGAGATTACATGGACGCCTTTGGCATTTTTGTATCTGGATTTTTTATGACTTAGGTACTTACTTAGCAAGTAGCTTATTAAGACCTCATAATATTATTGTTCACTCTTGAAAAACTAAAATGTTTTATATGGCATAATTTCACTTATACGAGTATATGAAGTCCTCTAGAAACAAAAAGAGAGTTCTCTATCAAAAAGTTACTATTGAGATCCTATTACATACTAAGAAGTATTGGGAAGTTTTGGAATTTCTGATTCACCAAATTAAAGTACCTTTCTGAAACGTTCGTTGAATCGTTTGAATTGTTGAAAAAAAAATGCGTGTATAAATGAACGGAAAAAAAGAAACGCATATGAAATAATTTTGAATTAGATGCGAACTCTGATAGAACAAAGTATCTAATAAGAATTTTTAAAGCATTCATAAAGACGATTACTTAACACTTGTTCCGTCATTTAGTATGCAAACAGGAACGTATGGAACGGTTTGCTTATAAATTCCTGTTCTTAAACATCTCAATACTATAAGCAACTTTGTATAATGAATTCAGAGGCTAAATCGAATGCTAATATGGTACAAACTAGGCACTTATTTATTATAAAGCGTTTTATATCCCGTGTGTTCTTTTAAAAACCTATTTCTATTTTTATTTTACTCCAGATGTTGTAGGTACATCTGGAGTATTAAATGTACCTAAATTATAGGTCATAGTCTTCCTATAATAATTGCTGAGCTCGGTTTCACAATTCATAATGTAGGTACTTAATGGTCATACTAAAAAAGAAAGACTCTGACCTAGTCCGGATTGGGAAACTTCACTCACCTTTGAAAACGTCATGGAGAACTCATAGGTTTTTTACGCTATTCTCCTTCGCTGAAGCAAATTATATGTATTACTTTATAACACATCATTAAACAATAGTGCGTACCGTATTCGACCCTGGGTTTCCTGTTTCCAAGTCTGATGTTCAATCCACTTGGCTATCACTGCAGGTGTTAATCGGTTTCTAGGTGTATGTACTTAAATGCTGATTACATAGATGTTTACTCTATTCCCTAGAAGAGTGATAAAACCTATCTCCATCATTACATAGCTTTGAGAGGTTCATTGGTGTATCATTTGAGGTCTTAGCAGCACCATGCGTTTTTGGGTTCTAGACATTTTCCATTGCTCTTTGTGTATGCAGCTAAATACCATACCAGAAGATATGATTTCATACAAGGAATGCTTATATGTGGCATTATTCATTTACTAGCCGTTGTTTAATTTTGCAAGCTAAGCTAAACTGTCTGGTTTTTATCTCTTTAGTAAAATTTACTTCCACAATTAATCGATTCACGTCTTGCTAATGGTACTTCGATCATATTTGACCTCATGACTTATGGCGGCTTGGCTTGTAGAAAAATAGTCCTTCTGATATATAATGAGACAAAAATAGCAATCAATTTTACTTTTTACACATTCTCTCCCACTTAATTGCTCTAAACGTACACTTAGCGCGTACGTCTTTCATATCGAACGGCGGTCATTTAATAAATCCTGCTCTAAGGCTAAGCTAGCTCCTGTGGCGTTATCGTCTCGCACGCGGTATAGCGTGATACCGCGCAATGCCTGCCACATGCCGAGTACTGCGAAAGATCTAGAATTTATGAATGGACTAGGTGTTGCCTGCGGTTCGGACGCGCGGACTTCCACGCTACTCTGTTTTGAACTGATTTTCAATTAAGCTTTCATGTGTTGTTTTACCTTCTAAGAGTTGATTTGAAAGAACATTTAAACTTGACTTTCATTATTTCTAGCTTAAAATCTGGAATGTCATAAAACTTTCAGCCCTTAATATATAACCTTTTATAGTCTCCCGTTAAAAAATAAATGGGAGGTTGTCACATTTCAAAAGTTACGATTAATGTTTGATAAATCGTGTTTTATTTATTACGAGTGAATATAATATTATGACGAAAAATTTAATTAACACACATAAATTATAAGTATGAACATGATGAAAATGATAACATTATCCGAACTGCCGAGAGACAGTTTGTTCGAAATACAAAATGACACCCTGAAAACTCTTTTGTTTCTTTTTATGTTGTTATACAAACTTATTATTCATGGTCACTAAAATATAGACTATAATCATATCTTATAGCATCATAAGGATAGGTAACTATGATAAAGTTCTTGCTTGAATTAGCAGCTAAACGACTAATCGTGACTTGGCCAGGTGTATGAGAACTTTAATTTTTTTTTCTTTCTATTTCATTCTTTCTTGTTTGACAAAGAGTTGGTGATGTCTTTGATGTTGCTAACATTCACGATGGACGATGGTTACCACTTACCATAGTTATGTTGGATTAGTCTGTTGCCCTATTGATAATTTACGTCAAACATATTATCATATCAATATAGAAACAAAATAAACACGCATAGATATCTTCGCACAGTACTCCAAAAAAGATCTTCGCAGGTCCAAAAAAAGGTTTTAGTTCACGTCTCGCCTTGCTCAACGATTCGTGCTTGACCACATTACATTAGAAAGCCCTTCAAATGAACCATTAACGCAGCAATTAAACAGATAATCATCTCGTAGACGCACTCGAAAGTAAATAAATCACCGAGGAACACTTTGTTAAGGTGGATTGGCTATGGTTATACCGAGTTTATGGCTCTGCGGGGGATGCGAATTGTGGTGAATTAGATAAATTACATAAGGTTTATTTGAATTTAGTGAATGAACAACGACACGCGTAAATGTACGGAATTTTTAACAGTGACGTAGAGGCGTCGGCAATATTTTGCTGAAATCAAAATATTTATTAGTTTACTAAATAAATAAATAACAAACAAGTAAATAATAAATAAATAATTTCGAAGAAATTGAAAGAAAAATCATTACCTGATTGTGAGTAGGTACTCATGGTCTTCCGTAGATACGAGTATAAGTCACACCTGAGTCATGAACGACGTGTTATCGACCGAAAAGAAAGTTGCAGACAAGGATTTTTACAAACATTCCAATATTGCGATTAAAATGCTTATAAAATATTTAATGTCGATTAAAAAGTAGCACGGTAACTTGCCACGCGGGTAAAATTACCCTGCCAACTATTATATACACAGCAAATACCTCACCACAATAGCACTTACCGTCGCGACAACATAACGGCATTGAGACTTAAAATCATTGTCTTGTACCAGCATGACTTACCAAAGGCAGGAGTCATAGGCGAGCAGAAGGCAAGAAAACATAACTTTAATGTAGTCTTTAAGATTGCGAATTTTAGTAAGTGATTGTATTTAAATAGCTAATAAGCTTTCATTTCGTTCAGAATCCCATCGCTTACCATGGACAATTTTTCTTCTTAACCTTTTCGTCTTTCCTCCGCTTAAATAGGTACATTAGTATTAATAAATGCAATGTTAAATTCATTGAAAACAAATTCTATAACCTACTTTAAACATATTTCTCTCGGCATCACTACGACACTGAACATAACCCTACTAGAAGCGTACAACCGACAAATTCAATGAAGTACAAGTTTGCGCGTCATTCACTAACTCCATTAGACCATTCACTACACAAGTGCGAGAACAACGCGTCAGCTAACTAGAAACGGCACCGAATAACCGCATAACTAACTGAATACTTCCTACAAGACTATCCAACATAACGCTTGCTATGGGATAGTCCTGCACTGTACCTAACTTTAAATACCAAATATTAAATTTACTGGAGTTTGTAGAGAATAGAAGAGCATTCAGTATAGTTAGGATTGATTGATAACTAACTATATCTCTCAGTAATTTGTTTTACTTTAGTACATCGGTAACTTTTGATTGAATTCAGGAGACGACAATGTACTTTCTTTCGATAGGCGTCCATATGAATTATGTCCCTTATTTTCTTAACGTTTTCAATGCATCCTAAGCATAACAGTGGTTTCTTTGTCATAGATACTCTAAAGGTAGTAAATAACACAAAAAAGGAACAAACAATATTTATTTGATATCTGAATACAAATCTCTGCAAATTTCCCAAAAGATTTAGCTGATCACATACTTGTGAAAAACTTCTCGACAGCTTTTGCAGATGTTTGATTCCACCAAAGACTTTCCTGGTTGCTAGTTATTTATATGCAACTGTCATTTATTTGTTACGCATTAGCATGATTAATTTCTGGTACTTTCAGGACCAAAACGTCAAGAAAAGCTGTCTTAAAATTTCACGGAGTCGAAATTGAAATTTGGCAAAATCCTTAATAATTATCCTGGATTAGGAGTACTTAAATTTGGCAGCCTTCCTAGGGATAAAATCCAGTGCATTTATTCACGGGAGCCTGTTGCGTCCCACAGGCATGTTCCGCGGCAACGACAATTAAGACTTAATACTTCCAACTGAAGTTGTTTTATGCAAATGGGTACGAGGATTGCGTGTTCGGACGCCTACTCAGTCTTCGAACTCGGAGCTATATTTAAAATGGACGCTATAAATATTCTAAGGAGTGTGATTGGTTTGTCTAAGCTAGAAACGAGACGGACGTTGCGGGCGTGTTAGTTCTGTCCGGTCGATCGGAAATCGTTAAGGTGACTTAATGTACGTACAAATATGTTGCGTTAACGCTTCACTGTTATGTGGTGTTTATGGGGGAATCGATTAAAGTAACTAGTATGCCTTCACTGTCCTGTATAATATATGATGTAGTAGTTATAAGAGGCCAATGAATTTTTGCGTCAGGTAGATACGGATTTGCAATATTTACTAAGTATTTTGTATTTAATAAGTAAAGTCTGTCACCTTTTTCAAGAGCGTCTTCGAAATAGGTTGCTGTAAGTTTTATTTCTAAATTCTGATGACTAAATACATAGAAATGTAAATACATAGAAATGTATTGTAGGTAATATGCAAAAATTAAGCCGTCGGCGTCGCGTCGCCTTCCAAAGCTTTACCGACGTTACTGTCAAAGTCAAAGCCAAGGCCGTTATATTAAGAGTCTCGCACAGCCACAACCGATATTTGATTAGGCTGTAAATAGATCAGTGGTAGAGGTTAGAGAAGAGGAATTATCATTGTCTTCCCGCTTCCTATCCGTCTTAGCGGTATACAAATGTTATTCTCTTCGATTCTTTCCAAGTAGCCGTCACTTTCACATTGACTCCCTTATCTTTCACATCATCGTTCACACAATCCATCCAACTTTTCTTTGGCCGCCCTCGTCCCCTCCATCTATCCACGTTCATATCAAGCGCTCTTATCGTCACATGCGTATCCTCTGGCCTCATCACATGTCGATACCGACGCAAGGGTATCTCCTCGTAATTCCAAAGGCCTAGAGTGTAGCCCTCAAATAGCTTCATAACTATGCATTGTTAACTTCTTAATAAAAACCTGTTCAACCAATCCAGAATTTAGTCATCGATCGATCGATTCCAAGAACCTGTTAAGTAATTAGCAGACCTCATCTCGTGGTGATTTTAACTAACGTGTCGTGATTTCTAGTTTTGCTCGAAAATCTTCAATCAATTCTAAAGATTATTAATTTATACATCAATAATATATACATAGGTATATCGGATTGTTACAAGATTTATAGGAGATAGTGAGTGAGATAGTGTCACATTTGAATATTGAATTGTTACGTAAGTTACTTTATAGATGAATGTTACTCAAATTCGAATCTTGAATTGTTATGCTAGAAAGGAATGATAAAATCAACTAGTAAGTAATAAAGAGCAAATAAAATTCTCGTGCAACTTCTTCCGAACTTGACAACACGTAACCCTCTTCCTTTGCTTGGTTTATCATCTGTCTATTCTCGAAGACGTCCTGCTCACTAGCCAGTAACTCTCTATTGGATTGATCATTTACCATCGATACAGTTGGGCCCAGAACACGTTATACATCGCTGCCAACAATAAAAAATTTCGTGTTTTTTTTGTCCTTTCAAAAAAATCCTCTTGTATATTTATTTTTTGGAATCTGATACACTTAGCTTAGATATACATATTTATATTTCATCAATCTATTATGTGCATCTTGTGTTATCTTTCCATACTCTGTGCAAATCCTTAATGATTCTAATTGAAATGAAGGGTAGGGTTAATAAAATTCCAGTGTACTCATAGTTTATCTTTAAAATTTATTTAAGTATTCAAGTGCGCTTAAAATAACGATATAAATATTTATTCATAATTTAAAAATTCGATTATACATAATTTGGACGGAACCGATCATCACAATATACATACTCAATGTAAGTATATTACAAACCGCAAAATAAATTCATACATAATGCTATGTAAGTTGTATACCGACGAAATTGGTATGTACATATATACTGATTAAATCGTATCAATATCTGAGCAACAACTCGATATGGAGAAAATGAGGACATAAACGGAATAGGTATACTACAGATTCAAATTCAGAGATTTTCAAATATTGTTCGTACAAAACACTCTCAATAAGCATCTTTATTTGTAAAGACAGTGTATAAATTATAGGGCGTGACTGTACGTACAAACTGACAAAAATGTATCTCCGTAACATCGACGTCACTAACGCGTTACAACCAATAGAATATAACAGACAGAACTATTCACTCTATTCTATGTCAATTTATAATGTACAAAAACTTTTTTTAATACAATACAATATTTGAACTTACTTATCAGTTGTACATAATATATGTTATCAGTTTGCCTCTTCGTGAAAGTATACTAAAGTTCTAAGTCGAATATTTATACAAGTCGCACTTAACACGGATATAAATATACAATAATGTGAATAAAGGCGGGTGAATAAAATATCTATGTAGGTGTTTATTCAGCATGATGAATTACCCGCACATTCAACTTTATTAAAATAGTATTAGTTCTTTGATAATTAAAAAATGAATGTCTTCATCACCTTAATAATAGATTATACACTTCGTGATTGTACTTGTATCTAAAAATAAATGTTTTATATTTAAATAATACAAAATATAGTTATTAGAATAAATTAACGCTTATAAATATTTAACGTCTAATATCACACTTTTTATATATCTACGACTCGTATATCTGAGATTACCGAACCACTGTCAAGTTCGAAGTTGGATTCAGGTCGCATCTCTTGCGCTGTTTCGCTGGTGTTTAGCTAAAACAATATATAACTATGTTATTAAATTGAAATTGAAACATGCAGTATGGAAATAGTCATCTAGTCACATATAATAGAGAAAGATACACGGTCCGATTGATGCTGTTACCGCAAAATTGTCTGCCGCCCTCTAGGGGACGCATTAAAAATGCTTTCAGAATTTTTTAATAATTAAGTTTAAAGTGCTAAGGAGTTT
>DWJQ01000388.1:0-14820 GCA_018248915.1 Hesperia meskei straton | reverse complement strand
ATGGGTACTCACGATTTTTGTTATTCATACCGGTATTTTGACCGAATCATATCATTGTCATAATAAGGACATATTCATACAATTATTTAGACACATCGTTAAAATTATAAGAATCGTGAGTAGGTACCCGTTAAAATTCAAACATTTAAAAGTGTTAAAAGTTTTCACCCATTTCCATGAATAAAGAAATAAGTGAAGTGACACCTACAATTCTAATTCAAAATCAATAGCTGATAACAACAGAACGCGACAGTGGGTAAGTAAGTGGTCGCCGTTGATGATGCACAACAACACCAAGGGCAGAAGCATTGCTGGGCGGAAACGGTAAATCAACCTGCTTCTTAACTGTTTTCCCCCAGTTCCTTGAGGAGTTTGTAATCTTTATCAATTCAGCGCCATTCCAATGTAGTTATTTTTTATTGCTTTTTTTTATTCACTGTAACACCGACGGGGTTGTAAATTATCTCTGCTCTTTATTTTATCTTAATCTTATTTTACCTTAATAGATATCTGTACATATTTAAGAAAAAAACACATGAAGGCTCATCATAGAACTAAAAGAAGCCAACAATGTTATTTTTAGAATATTCATCTGTATGTAGTTGACAGCGAGAATATAAAATTCCTTAAGTAAATTTTGTTCAGAAACTAAAAACTGTGAACACACGTTAAAAAGTTGTTTTAAACGGAGACTGGCAATTCTATATCGGCAACTCAAGTATAAAAACATATTGAACCGCTCACAGCCCGGTGGCTTCCGTCGATCCTAAGTGATCGATAAAGCTAGGAACTGCAAGCGTCGTGGCATGACAACAAAATTCTTGAGCGCTTCCGTGCATCGCAGGTCACGTAAAGCTGTCAGTCTCAGTTGTTATCAATAGATAGCATTCATGTCATGTCGGAGGCCTAAGGACAGTTTGAAAACTTCCGATACTTGGTATGTCCACTAACCCCTTCGCACAAATCATACCGCACTGAAACAAGCAACTGCACTGAAATCATCAGCACTGAAAGCGTTTTCAAAAACGTAGTGGAATTCACTCTAGGCCTCCTCAATGATGAAGAGAGATCCGTGCTGAATAGTGGGCCATTAACGGGCTGAAGCCAAAATTATGTTTCCTTACTTCCTGCAGCGTAACAGAAGCACGTTTATTATATCTCGTTAATCAGAAGATCTGGATTTACACTGAAATAAGCCTTACGCAAATATTTACGGATTATTCTAACAAATGGCATTGCTACAATTTATACTTATCGCAACGATACAAATCTCTTTGAATAACTAAGCCTTCGTACTGATGCTCTGCGATAAAATATTTGAACAAATTACCGATAGATAATAATATTATAATTGATTTAATATTCTATAAATATGTATAAAATGTAACGAATTTATATCTATACATTTGAGATAATCCAGAAACATGTTTATTTGGGGCATTAGGTATAAACGCAATACATAGCAACCATTTAAAAAATTGTGTCTGTTTGCCAGGTTCGTCTCGCGTGTGTTATCAGCTGCCACAGATCTCGGAAACCAGTTAATCGATTTTGGATGAATACATCGTTATAACCTTGTTATTTTTGGTAACAAAACAGATCTAACGCTAATCACTGACAACGATTTATCTAAGTCCTGGGTGCCATGGCCAATAACTACATAATTACAAGAACAGGCATACCCTGATCAACTTCCGTTTAAACTCATCATTCTAATTTCTGCCTATCTGGGAATCGAACTCATGACCCTTCCAAATTCAGTTCTGTCTGATATGCATTGCTTTATTAACAAAATGAACTTGATCAGTAGAAATAATCCCGTATTTAATAACCCAGCAATATGGTAGGCATAAAGGAATATAATCTAGGGCAGTTACTAGTAATCCCCTAGCATAAAATTTAACTAATGCTATAACGGTCCACGGACTCGGACCCGAATAAATTTTATATTATTTGAGTATAACATTTAGTAGTTGTTTAGGATTATCCTAAAACTTTTCAATATTGCCAACAAAAACCCTTCACATTCCCTCTTTTAAAAGTATGCTTTTAAGCTTGGATTTACGCAATTAGTACAAATTATGTAAGATTAATACAAGTTTAATAACTTGAAAGAAAAAAACTGGTAATGGTTCATTCACATTTTATTTATTTTACGATACCCTAATTGACTTTTTCTTAAATCAGTAAGTAAAACCTAATTAATAACAAGTATAATACAAGCTAAAACTTAAATGACATTGTTGTGGCTGATAATTTTGTTCGAATATAAACAACAAAATAAAATATTATTGAAAACATAACATTCCGTACAAAAATAATGTTTAAAGAACAGTAAGATTTACAAATAAGGCAGTATGAACAATTTAATGACTAAGCTAGGACAGGCCTTGTGGCGCACCTAAGGTCTAATACGTTAGGCAACATACCATAAATCATAGTCATTGCTATATATTTATTACCTTAGAATCAATCAACCACAGAATTATAAACTAACATGCGAACGTACAGATAAGAAATACACACCAACCAACCATTTGAAATATTTGAATCGTCAAATTGAAGTGCAAAATATCTTAAATAAACATCAGCTTATAACCAATTAATGAACCAATCAAAAAGGCTAAATTCTCAGCAAAAATAAATCGAGGTCTAAGTACAACGAGCCAATTATGTTAATTTTCAAAGTTCATGTTTACTTTTGTGTAAATAAACATCGCGTGTTCTACTAGCCCGTGCTCATCCGGTAATCAACATACTTAGAAAAACTATATTAACATCATTATATTCACTAATCGATGAACTATATCACAAGGTTATCACGTAAACAATCACACTTCACACATTGTTCACAATCGCACCGAACTGACCTGATTCTGAGTAACGATTAAAAATTGAGTATTTCAAAATAAACTGTCGTCTACATTGTAATTAGGTCGGTACTTGAGCAAACGAAAATAATTATGTTAAATGTTCTTCCACTCGGCGACTGCTGATAGTCCAAAGACTGCCTGGTCAGGTCAACCCATCCTCATGATGTTGCGGCGGCGAAGCAGTCGCTGCATTGCGTAGAACACGCGATCTGAACCTCAGTACGGACACACGATGCCCCCTGTGCCCGGCACGGCGGCTGCGTCAGGGTAGTGGACCCTGCAGATTTCCTTAAACGTCTTCCCTTGTCGCGGCCTTTCCACATTCCTGTACCCGTGGTTGCCGTATCCGTTCTGATATCCATAGTCGTATCCGTAGCCTCCGTATCCACTGTACCCATACGACCTTCGAGGGTTGCCTTTCAAGACATCGTACAGCGCGTCGAAGAACGGCGCACCCTCGGTGGCCGTGAAAGCCATCAGTAGAACGATGCAGACGAGAAGCGTTCTGACGGAATACATCGCGGAAGGGTGACAAACAACAATTGTCTCAATCAGTTGGCGGTCAGCGCGGCCTCAATGCGCGGTGGTTTAATAGCGAATGGTGCCGGGTGTTCACGTCGGCCGCTTAAATACCGGCCTCGGATGATCCGACGGGAGACAAACATGCGCACGCGGCGGGTTCACGGTCTGTCCGGGAATCGCCAGCTTCGAGAGGTATCTCTCGGTTTCGTCACCACCAGGAAGCTAGCACAAAGCTCGGCCCTTCGGCTCAACTGAAATGAAAGCTTGCTGCTCTGTAATGCAATCGTTTATTGCAGTATTAGAATCATTAGGAGTCGTTTTCATTTGATTAACTAAAGAGCTATTGGCAGCCGGTTGTCTGCAATTCGAAACTATAAACCATTTTCATTCAAGTCACAGGTCAGACACACACACACTATAATAATATACTTAATCGCATCAACTTAATCCATTCCACTAATCATGTTTTGCAAAAATTACATCATGTAATTAAAATTTTCAGAGGTTATACAATTACTTGCAAACTCCCAGACAATAACAATAAAAGCAAATACGTTGATAACCCTACACTAGGTTTTCTTATATCGTGGATTGGACAAGACTTACTTTCACATCAATAACAAACATTTTAAATATGACATAAATAGCTGTTCCGGGATCGAATGTTGTTTTTCAGCCAGGGTAATAATAATAATAATAACGTTACACACTCATAGCTCCACACTAGGATTCCCTGTGTCGTGGTGCCATGGACAACACACAAGACAAGGACACACGGCCAGAGCGAGAACGGAAATTTAAATTCGTTATTCAAAATAATTTTCGCCTCGCTGGGAATCGAGCCCAAGACGCTTGATCTAGCGTATTAACTATTGCACCATTCGGGTCATCTATTGCTTAAGTATTGAAATTGGAACTTATTGTAGTTCTGAATGGTACCCCATCATTGACCCCTGACCCGACTGGCGCAATCGGATCGTTGTTCCCTTCCGAGGGTCCTGGGTTCGATTCGCAGCGAGGCGGCGATTATGAATGACGAATTTGAATTTCCGTTTTCAGTCTGGGTGTGTGTCCTTGTCTTGTGTGTTGTCCATGGCGCCCACAGGGAATCCTAGTGTGGGGCTTTGAGTGTGTAGCGTTATTTATATATTTATTCATAAGGTAACAAAATACTCACCTATTAATGAGGTCCTTGCCAGTGGCTTCGTATATGGCCTTGGACGACATGATGGCCGCGTGTTGAGTTTTACACTAGAGATATGTGATTTAATGCACCTGACTGCGCGTCATAGGGAAGATGATGTTATCTGGGAACAAAACATATTATGTTAGCTTTATCATCATTGTAACCGGTTTTTCTATATCTTTATTACACAAGCGGGGCTTGGGACTCTTCTCCTTTGATATAGATATGCATTAAACATGGAGTACAGCAGAGTATACTAAGTAGACGACTGCCTGGAAACGGAAACATTTAAATTTTGTTTCTATCTAGTATCTACTTGAGAACGTCTCGCAGAAAAACCATATCTTGTATAAAGAATATCCATATCTTGTACTACTTATAATAAAAATGTAACTAGGTTACACGTCTTTACATAGGAGGTACTTATGTACGTAAGTAACTAACTATTCATAGGATGGGTCAATGGGTCTGTATTAATAATGCCTGATCAATAACTCTGTATAGTCTGTAGTATGGTCTGTAATTTTTATCTGTGGTAAATTTGCTGTGAAAAAATTTGATAGAGGTCTGTGGTTGTTTGTTTAGAAGGCAATTGTGAATTTGTGATGGATGCAAACATATAAAAGAATTAGGAAAAGTGTAAAAGTCTGGAGATTGATGTATTAATAGATGAATATTAGGTACTGTAAATTAAAGATATTATCGTAAAGGGAGTATCTTTCAATCAATCATTAAAAATTTATGGTTAATTGGATGCCAATGATTTTGTTTTCGATTCCCGATCAATGATGACAATTAAAAAAAAAATTAAAGTTTAACTAGGTACTTTACAATTAAAATCTTAAACTATATTTTTCACATTTTTAAATAATATTCCAAAGTTACGATAATTTGCTTTATCAAATATGTATATTTGAAAATACAAAACTTATAAGTTACAGTAAAGTTCCGCAAAAATCTGCAAAAAATACATCATTAATTCGAATAATAATTTTATATGAGCTTGCCGCGCAACGTAAAGTTCAAAGTCAAACACACACGTACACGAATGCAAAAAAATAAAACCAAATCCGGAATCGAAATTCAAATTTTTTAAAAAACAATTACACATTAAGCGGGAAAATTGCATTCGACGGCAAGCACCGCTGTGATTGGTCGAAAAATATGGTACGGCATCGCGTGATCTTCCGTTCGGCGCGTCTAGCGTAGAGCGTAGCTCCATAGCGGTAACGTTTCGCGCGCAAACATTAGCACAGAACATACAAGTTTTACAAACCACTGCTCACTTTTATCTTTCACAACTTCACTAGGTACAGATTAATAATAATAATAGGTACATTATTTAACTAAATCAATTCATCTGATCTCCTATAGCTAAAGGCATTATGACTAATTAAAGCAGTATTATCTTGATTCAGAATATTTTTACTTAGGTACTTAATAATTACGCAAACAAATAATTTATAATATGATGTACCTATATGAGTATAAAGGCCTTCATTGTCAATTTAATCTGGTTTTGCTTGTTGTTTTTGATCGATTATAAGCCCTGCTTTCAAATTTAGAAAAATATTTAAATCGAAGTTTATAAATATACATTTTTCCTATTAATTAAAAACAAAGTTAATGACAGTACGTATAACGGATTGCATGTAGGGTTGTCAAACATTATTTTCCAGGTCAGACAAATTTATTTTGTATTAAAACGCAAAATAATGGAATATAATTTTAAAAAAATCTTTATAGTTGAAAGCTCCCCTACATCAGACAGAAACAAAACAAAAATTTTGCATTGTCTAATTGCTTTTGATAAGGCAGGATTAAATATAGCAAATGAACAAAGTTACACATAAGAAAATAGGGATTTCGTAAGCCGGAGTAAAAAAATCTAATTTATAGATAGATAGATTCCTTTACATTCTTTGATAACTGGGCCTTCTGCTAACCCCGAAATGAATGTCTTATTTAAAAATTCTACAATAGCAATGGAAATGACAGGACTTCATTTTACAATTCCTAGACATACTTAATATAATAAAAAAGTCATTGGTTCATGTCTGTAGTTTACATGAGAGTTATTTATAAAAAAATTCTTTCTCTATGTTTGTCCGCATATCACATTCACTTGACTAGATAAAACTAAAACTAAAAATCTTTGCTTTGAGTTCTATATCTTCTCTCTACATACAGCGACCACGAACTGATTTATTGTATGTTTAAAAAATAAAGCTACTTATAAAAACCCATTTACAATCTCGACGACGTCTTATCTTATCGTCGTATGAGTGTTTAATATTCAATTTAAATCACCAATCTTTCTTTTATTGATTTATCGTTTTAATATATGTAAGTCCTAAACTAGCGATTCACCCTCGCTACGCTGAGCGTGATACATACAATGTAGTTATGCATATAATATATAAATTTGATGTGTGAAAACCAATTCGTAGCAAAATAAACAATGATTTATAACAAACGTATATTTTGGTGGCAACCCTAACGAAAAGTAAACCAACCGGCTGTGACGGCTCCCGATTTTAAATTCGAGTTTGGAACCTAGACTTTACAAGTACAAGACAACATTATTATCTTTATCACACTCACTCTATCTCCAACCTTTGAGCGGGACGACAAACTGAACATAGTATAATCACAGTTAGGTACGAGTATAATGCAGTTCGGTTACTAACTCAATTTGTAGGCGATCAGCTGTTGTTTGAGGATGATGCGATACAGCGCTGCTCGGTCAATGACACGCGACTGGTATCGGTAATAGGTATAATACTAGGTATACTTATGTACGCTTGCGTGCGACCCGCGAGCCGCGAGCCGACCAGTCTTTCAAACTGACCTTAAACTTTGTACCTCCTAATAGGCGCCGATCTCTCGATAGATTATACCAGGTATTCCCAAATGGGTCCCCGAGACGATCAAGCGCACTTGACAAGTCTCACGTGTGTCAATTATGGTCAAGCCGAAAACACGTACTTTTCCGTGTCAAGTCAACGCAGTAAACGATCAATATTCGCTTCAGTCACGTAGACTTGTCAAGTGCGCTTGATCGTCTCGGGGACGCATTAGGAGTAGTTGTTGTAAGTCAAGTGAAGCCGAAAGCGATGTCTTACATTCATTAGGAGGAAGATAATAATAATAATTATGTTGTGTCATCTCAATACGATATATTGATTCGGAATCCCTGAATGTGTGTTGGTACGAATAGCTACAGTGAAACTTTAGTCTAATTTCGCCTCTTATGGTACAGACTATAAGACTATATAACAAAACATGTTATAAAACATAATTAAATCACATGTTTTTTTAATGTGGACGATATGTGTTACAAAAACAAGTCATATAACATGTTAACATTCGTACCTGCTTTTTATTTTAGTTACATTCGGTATTTGTTGTAGATACAGCGTCGCGTATTTTATAGTTAAAATTAAGGGTAAAATAGAATATTTTTCTTATAATTTCGTTATTATTGCCTCTAATTAAAATTTTAAATATTGGTACAAGGTACATCCGTCTAACGGTAGAGTAATGAAATCAAATGCTATATTCGTCATGTTAAATCATTTGATTGAGGTAACGTAAAATATTTTTGATAGTGTCGTATAGCTTCGTGTAGTATTATTCGTGTAGTTTCCCATGTAATTAACTCTGGAACCTACACCCTCCATATTTGTAGCTGGTAAAGTTTAAGTATAACAAACCAATTAATAATTTATTTTAATGGAAGTGTTTAAAAAAATACTATTTCAACATGTTGTGGTCTATGCGGGATTTTCCATTTTTTTTTGTTGTGAAGAAAAGGTGCATTAAAATACTATTATTAAACTCACATGCACCGAAAGTGTAAATTTATTTACTATTTTGTAAATGTATTGATAAACAAGAATGGTATGTATTGATTCTATGATGTTTAAGTCGTTCGCATGTAATATATGTGGAAAAATTGTGGATGGTTTATATTAACGGGATTCTATTTTCATCCCGGGCCAGCGGTTGCCGTACATATTTGGTAGATATGTATGTATTTTTAAACAAAAATATTCTATACTTCTATCGATTGCTGCACTTTTTGCAATTAAAATTTTAAAGTTAATAAATTATATTAATGTAATGTAAAATCTGTTATATGTAGTTATAAATGCGTTTGGGATGTCTCCGCGCAACTACATATTTGTAAGTTCATCCCTTCGATGTGGCAATCTGTTCTTGTACAACTTGGTTGTAATTGTACAATGAATAATGATTTGATGAACGGTAATATTGTAGTGTACGTAAGAGTAGTAATAAGGTGTGTTTCTGTGTGTGCATGCGTATTAGGCTAAGCTATAATGTAATAGATTTAAGGACAGTAATAAAAGTTATCTTCTTCCGATCGGTAGTGTTTTATTACGATCACACGTCACTTCATGGCGACCCTGCCTTGAGTAAAATGACGAGAGCGCGGTCGTGTCTCGCGCGCAGTGCGTTTTAGGCGCTAGTACTTCCGTATCATCATTAAATTATTAAATAATTTGAATTAAGTGCACGAAGAATGGGTTCTAAACAGACTAAAGAGGAAATAATCATCGCACAAACGGCGGCTGGCAATGGACAAAATTCAGCAACTGCAGATACCAGTTACTCCAGCACAACCATCACCAACATCCTGCTGACGGTGATCGTCGTCGTGGTATTGGCAGCAGTTTTATACACGGCGTGTCGATATTATAAAAATATGCACGTTAATTGGATCGAGAAGCATATGAATCGGCGGTCCCTGCGTCGAAGCCAGGCCCTAGCAGCTCTGGAGAAGCGTCCAGACCCGCGATTGGAGTCAGTGTAGTGTGGTGAAATTTTTTTTTTTCTTTCCCCTGTGCGTTTCGGTAAAAGTTTGACAATATTAGGTACATGCGTCCATGATTATAACTTAAGACATAATATATCTATTTTAAAGTGACTATGAACTAATTATACCTAAATTAATATGAGAACAATTGCAGTGACACTAATAAATACTAATGAGGAATAATGTTATAATTACGTGTAGCTTATTCGTCATAATAGGATTTCATTTAAAGCGTAAGTATCTTATCTTAAAGCGTGCACGGAGACTCACCGAATATGATATCCGCGGACGTATATGGTATGCTTTCGCATTCTTCACCTTATTAGTTAGAGGTGTTAGTTGCATTACATTGTGAAATGATTCATTCGTTAAATTATAATACATATTAATGTATTACTTTGTTCTGATTATAGATTATGGCAGATGATTTAACTGCTATATATGATAAATTGTTAGCGATTCGGAAATATTTAATTAAGAAGGGACAAAGTAGATATACGTGTTCTGTAACTTCAAATAAATTTGAAGAGACTAAGTGCTTATATAATAGGGCTAAGTTATTGTTATCTACGTTTAAGGCCAATAAGGATCCTACATTAACTACTTTGACTACTACTTTTGATCAAATCCATGCATTATACTTAGAAATATCTCAATTGTGTACTATTTCAAGCGAGCAAAAAATAAAGTTAAAAATGGAATTCGATATTCGTACCGCCTGTAACTTAATTCCTTTATTGGACGATAAAGAAGAGACCTGTAAACGATTGATTGATGCCGTGGAAATGTATGCCGATATGTTGGATACTGGGGGGAAGTCACTTTTAATAAAATTTGTTCTGAAAGGCCGACTGTCTGAGAATGCAAAATTACGTTTGTCGAACAGTTACTCGGAAATTAGCGAATTAATAACTGATTTAAGAAAACATTTATTGACTACCAAATCTTTTACAGCTATTCAATCTCGTTTACAAAATACGCGACAGGGTTGGAGGTCTGTTGACGAATATGGTACCGAAATTGAAAAGCTTTTTACAGACCTAACTATCTCGCAAGCTGATGGTAACTCAGCGAAATACGCGGTATTAAAACCATTAAACGAAAAAATGGCTGTAAAAATATTTTCAACCGGTTTGAAAAGTTCCAGGACGAGCACGATAGTAGCCGCCCGAAACTACGACAGCCTCAAAGACGCTATTCAGGCAGCGAAGGACGAGGAGGTGGGAACGCCTTCCACATCCTCTCAACCGGACGTCCTTCAGTACTCACGAGGGGGTAGAGGTAAGTACCGATCTTCGTCAAATCTAGGACAACGAGGATATCAAAGGACATACTCTAACAACTACTCTCATCCTCGCGGTTATCATAGGGGTCAACCCCGTGTTCAGGCGCACCGGCCTGCTACCTTTCGTTCAGGTCGAGGTAGGTATTATTATAATACTAGAGTATACAGCCCTCGCCAAGCATCGAGGCGTGGTCAGAGTAAGCGGAACATTTATTCAGCTCAACCGGCAGACGGTAACGCTAATAATGATCACGTGAATGAGGATAATGACGACTCCCAAAACTGTAATCAATCCATGCAGTTTTTTCGGAATTAAAAACTATGTTATGACTTTTGAAGGACAGTGCAAATATATCTCATTTTATGTCGATCGTAGAAAATATTTATTTTTATTGGACACTGGTGCATCAATATCCGTTATTAAAAGTAGTGAATTACCAAATTTTATCCGTGTGTTCAGAGATGATACAATTATTAACGGTATAGGAGGTCAAATTCGTTCTTCAGGTTATGTAACACTTACACTTAAAACAGAAAACCATAAAACATTTTTTCATAAATTTCATGTTTTTGAAAAGTTACCTTTAAAAGCTAGTGGAATTTTAGGCCTAGATTTTTTATCGATTTTTAAATGTAACATAGATTTGGCTACCAATATTCTTACAATAAATCATAATGACTACAAAACTTATCTTCCTATTTCTAATACTCCTGATTTTAGTAATAATCTAGTTTTACCGGCTAGAAGTGAATCGGTTCATTATATATATTTGAACAACATCGATGACAACTATAATGATTACATTATTTGCGCTAAAGAAATTGAGAAAGACGTTTTTGTAGCAGGAACAATAGTACGTGCTAAAAATGGTAGAATACCGGTTAGAATTTTAAACGTGAATGAGAACGAAGTAAAATTAAATAACTTTATACCTGAACTCAATTTATTAAATGAATATGATACATTTTCTTTTCCTAAGCCTAAATCAACTGTTACTAGAGCTGAAAATTTGCTTTCATTATTAAAATTAAATCATCTAAATAGCGAAGAAAAAAGTTCAATCACGACTATTTGTTCAAAATATTCAGACATATTTTTCTTACCAGGAGACAAACTTTCAACAACGAATATTTATGAACAATCTATAACACTTAAACCAAATACTAGTCCTATCTATGTCAAACCCTACAGATTACCTCAATCAATGAAACCAGAAATTGATAGACAAATACAAAAAATGCTTCAAGATGATATAATAGAGGAATCCTCGAGTGAATGGTCTAGCCCCGTATTGCTTGTACCTAAAAAGTCTGATGGTTGTAAGAAATGGCGTTTGGTAGTAGACTACAGAAAACTTAATAATGTTATAGTCGACGATAAGTTCCCACTACCAAACATCACAGATATCCTAGACTCACTTTCTGGATCCATCTATTATACTCATTTAGATTTAAATCAAGGATATTACCAGGTAAGTTTATCCCCTGATAGTCGTAAATATACTGCTTTTACTACTAGCACAGGCCAATATCAGTTAAAACGCCTTCCTATGGGTCTCAAAACTTCCTGTAGCAATTTTAGTAGAGTGATGTCAATAGCTATGTCTGGTCTCGCATATGAAAAATGTTTTGTCTATTTAGATGACTTAATTATTTTTGGCAGAAATTTAGAAATCCACAACAAAAATTTGATTGATGTGTTTGAAAGACTAAGAAAAGTTAATTTAAAGTTAAACCCACAAAAATGTCAATTCTTAAAGAAGGAAATTTTATATCTTGGGCATATTGTTTCGGCTGAAGGTGTTTTACCTGACCCAGATAAAACAAAAATTTTACAAAATTTTCCCGTCCCGAAAAATGCCGATGAGGTCAAAAGATTCGTAGCATTTTGTAATTACTATCGAAAATTTGTTCCGAATTTTGCCGAAATAACCTTGCCATTGAACAAATTATGCCGCAAACAATCATGTTTTATTTGGACCGATGAGTGTCAAAAATCGTTCGAATTTCTTAAAAAGTCATTAATTACTCCGCCAATTCTTCAATATCCAGACTTTTCTGATGAAAATGAATTTATTATACAAACCGACGCATCAGGTATAGCTATCGGTGCGGTGTTGTGTAATAAAGATTTAAGACCCGTTGCCTATGCTAGTAGACCCCTAAATAAAAGTGAAGTAAACTATCCTACAATCCAAAAAGAACTTGCTGCAATAGTTTGGGCAGTGAAGTATTACAGACCGTATTTGTATGGCAGACATTTCACTATAATGACAGACCACAGACCACTTGTATATTTATTTGGAATGAAAGATCCCTCGAGTAGGTTATTAAAGTTTCGTCTGACTCTTGAGGAGTATGATTTTAAAATTGTATATGTGCAAGGAAAGGACAATGTCGTAGCAGATGCATTGTCTAGAGTGTGTTGGTCGTCAGATGAACTAAAAAGAATGAATGAAAAAATTTCGGAAGTAAATGTTATGACTAGAGCACAAAAGAGAAGAATGAATGAGAATAGTGTGGTTGAACCGGTAAGACTTAATAAATCTACTGATGACAGGCCCGGCCAGCCAAGAATCGTAGAATTATTAAGAAAACCGCGTGATTTGGTTGAGATGGTGTTAGTAGAAAATGAAAAAGTAAATGAGTACAAGAAGAAGAAATTAGTAGAAGAAGAAAAGGAGTGTTTTGCGTATATTCCTAGTAAAATGATATTATGTGTGAATCTTAACTTTAGGGCACAATTTTCACGAGCTGAATTTGTGACAAAGTTAGAAGAGTTTTGCAAGAAAATAAAAGTAGAGGAAGTCTGCATTATAAAAGATAAGCAAAATGAAGAATTTATAAAAGGTTTATGTAAGGAACTACAATCATTATCTACATGGTCCGGACCGAGAGTATGCATACTAAGAGGAGTTGAAAGAATTGACGATACGAATGTGAAAGATTTTATTTTACGTGATTTCCATCTTCTACCAACTAGCGGACATGCTGGTGTGCGTAGAATGGTAAATAATATTAAAAGAAGATTCTACTGGCCTAGACTCGAACAAGATGTACTTGATTTTGTACGTAAATGTCCTAAGTGCCAGAAGTTGAAATATAGTAGATACACGAAACAGCCTATGACTTTAACTACGACAGCGACAACCGCTTTTCAAAAAATATTTTTAGATCTTGTTGGTCCTTTGGATAGGGACGAGAATGAAAACTGTTATATTCTCACTATTCAATGTGAACTGACTAAGTTCATTGAAGCTTACCCAATTAAAAATAAGGAGGCAGTGACTGTTGCACAAGCTTTTGTAGAGAATTTTATTTTACGTTTTGGAATTCCTGATATTATTGCAACTGATAGAGGCACCGAATTTATTTCTGCTACAATGGTAGAGGTGTGTAGGCTACTTGAAATTAAAAAATTATCATCTACGGCTTACCACCATCAATCAATCGGATCGCTCGAGAACGCTCACAAACATTTAGGAGCATTTTTAAGGATATATTGCGGTAACAATGGTTACCAATGGTCGCACTGGATACCATTTTGGTGTTTCAGTTATAATAACACAGTCCATACTGAAACGAAGTACTCGCCTTTTGAGCTTGTTTTCGGCAGGACTTGTAACATTCCTAACAATTTAACGAATGATATTGTAAATCCCATATACAACGTAGACAATTATGCATTAGATTTAAGATATAGATTACAGATAGCTCTTAAGGACGCTAGGAATAATTTAGTAGATAGTAAAGAAAAAAGAAAATTGGCATATGATAAGAATGTTAATCCTATTAGTTATAAGAAAAATGACTTAGTCTTAGTAAAAAATGAAAATAAAAATAAGAAATTAGATAATATTTTTGAAGGTCCATATGTTGTTTTAGAAGATATGGGTCCTAATGTTAAGATAGTTATTAAAAACAAACACGAAGTGGTTCATAAAAACAGAACCAAATTATTTCGTAATTAATTAAAATTAGATGTAAACAAAAAAAAAACTATTTTCCATGTTTTTTTTTCTTTTCACCCCTGGAGGTGTAGTGTACGTAAGAGTAGTAATAAGGTGTGTTTCTGTGTGTGCATGCGTATTAGGCTAAGCTATAATGTAATAGA
>DWJQ01000387.1:0-14822 GCA_018248915.1 Hesperia meskei straton | reverse complement strand
TTATAAGTACCTAGAGTTTAGTCCAATGCAACATAGACAAATGAGCTAATCTTATTGTATTCTAACTTATTTCGATTACATCTATTTAATACAAACAAATAAATTGGTTGTTAACAAAATGCAAGTGTATTTTTAATAAGTACTTTGCAATTAGGGACGCTGTAAAATGACTTTACCGACGTCGCAAGGACAAGGACACTAGATTCGGTCAGGTTGGGGTTTACAGCAGGGCATCGGTCTCTAGTTCTCTACTTGTTAGAGAAAGTAGAAGTATGTATCTACAGTAATTTACCTATTGAGTGAGAAACTAACAAATCAAATCTTAAAACTCGTAATTAGCACATATTGACAGAGCCCTTGTCTCTTGTTAACAATAAATATTTATATATATGTACCTAATTGGGATTTTAGTCGCCGATTCCTTTCATTGGACTGAGGTTCACAAGTATAGGTATGAACACAATAAAAAACTTATCCAACGGCCCATCAGTCCAAACAAAAGTATTGACTGTCACGACCTTCGTCTGTCAGGAAGTCGGTCATAAAATACAAAGGAGAGTTGGGTGGTTGTTACGCGTGGTCAGCAGTCGCACTCGCGGCACGTAGCGCGAGCTCAGCTAGCTGGCCGGGCGCCGCAAGACATCTATCGGGCTTCCGGCGGCTTGCTTCCGGCCCCCCACCACGCCACGCTGCCCGATTGACAGCCATTATGATTGCAAGCCGTTACTACGTTTATTTATAACTCAAATGGTTCAATTGATAGAAACGGAATCCTATTCGAAAATGGTATCATAATACCTAAGTCATATAAATATGGTAAAATGATGTTATTCGTCGTTTCAGATACTTGTTTGTGGAGCCTCATTTGACTTATTGCAATGGAATGACCGCAGCAATCTTCCTCGTTTTGTTTCACGAGAGCCGTAGGTCATGCTGATGTCCATAGTGGCAGGCGGCCGGAGCCGTCTGTTGTCTTGCCGTGATGAATGTAAAAAATTGTGTCGAGAGTTGCAGGCGGCCCAGCACGCAGCCGCGCGGCGCGGGGCGAGGGCGCGGGGCGGCGGGCGGGGGGCATCGATCCGGTGACTCATCGCTCGCCCATTCATCCACCGCTCTCAATGAACCCGCCGTACCGCTTCCCCCCCGCCGGGCCCGCCCCCGCCCGGCTCGTGTCCTCGACGGCAAGGACTCCATTAAATTCGCCCCTAGCCGGGTGAATCAAATCCTTCAGCCCGCTACGCCCACGCAGCACAAACGTTATCGCTTTACAGAACTGCTCGTTTCGCACTCACTGACGCCCACCACCGCAACTGAAGGTTACTTATGAGCTTTACGATATTCTTGTTTCCATTTTTATCTAATAAGTAGGTAGTATAAAAGTTTCCCTTACACTGAATGCGAGATGGATGACGAGGGTGGCATACGAATGAAGTTTAGCTGAAGAGTGATGCCCTTGTAACAAGTTTAAATACCGGAGCAAAGTCCTGTCGCATTCCATGAAACCTATTGGTTGTATTTAGTCGTAATGACTATGACCACATCCTTCCTATCCAAGTGACCTAACCACGTTGCGTGTTAAATGCCAATTCCGATGGAGCTGCGGTAAATCGCTGCGGTTAAAAAACAAAATGGCCGTAAGACGATCGCCGCCGAAACCTGAAACACACACGGCCACGGCTAGTTTCAGTCCTCCTGATGTCTTCTCTATTGACATTTCACTAATAACTGTTAAAGTATCAGAAAGACGAATCGATTAATTACATTGATACAGTCAACTAAAGGCTTTCATTCGCGAAGGGAAAATTTATTAATAAGTATAGCTCCTGGGTTTTTTTTAATCGAGACTGATCGAGATTACGATTTTAGGTACTATTATTATAATATTTTTGTTTTATAAAAAACATTTTACGAACGACTACCAAACATTTAACAATACCATCATATTACCTACTCGTATTTGAGGATCATTTTTAATTTTTTTACCATTGTAATAACGCCCAGAACACGGTGAACGAAACAATTGAATAGTAAAACGAAATGAGGGATGTTGTGTTGTAGGGGTGTCGGAGTGCGGGGCGGCGGGGGCGAGTAGCAGAGCAGTGGAGGGGTGGGGGGGGGGGGTTGAGGTGGGCCTTGGCGCCGCGTCCTTCCAGCCGCCAGCCTGCAATACGGCCCACGCCGAATTTATGGGACACACTTGAACCACAGCGTACCTATTTAAATTGGTCCATCGCAACTTCACAACTAATTGGACCAAACTGACACCTCAAGGACCAGTGTTTCTTAGCCTGCGGCCCACGGACCGTTGGGCGATCTCGAGTATGTGTGTGGAAGTCCACCGTCTTATGAATTTCAATTTCAATTAATGAATAAATACAGGAAACTTTCGTAGTCGCAACGCTTACTAAACTTATGTATTTATATATTTCCTAAAGCAGTATTCAAATTTTAAAGTACTTAACTAAAATAAAATATTGAGAGGGCCTTGAAATTGTGACTTATGTATATTTCAGGGTCCAAGGCTATGCCTGGATACAAACTAAATCATTACTTCACGTGTGGTGTCTACAAAGTTACATCGCGCAAGTCTGGCCGCTCTACCCAGAACGTTATGTATACTTTGACTTTAGACTGTGATGTCTGTCACAAAACACTCGCTCAACTGACCTGGCTGATTAAAGACTGACAGGCTTTATTTTCAGTAGTCAAGGGCGTTTTTAATTTTACATTACTACCCTATTGAGCAGAATAATTATTAGTCATTACATACGCAACTATTCATTCACATTACAGTTAAATTATAATTTATCTCATACGTTGTAAAGGCAGAATAATATTTCGTTTCTGCATCTCATAGATGAATTACGTAACATACATATAACTATTATACCTAACATGGAATGCAGCCGTCACTACACCACGCTTGATAAAATACGCTTCAATCAGTCCTGGATTAATTACTAGGACGGGTCTGTGCCCTGCATTCGGCCTAGGGTTGAAATTAATAGAACAGTTGACATTTGTGGTTCACAGAATTAGCAGTACCTACCAGTAAGTAACAAATGTGTTGCTTTTTAACTCTATTGTATTAGCTTGACTAGCTTGATCTGTATGTACCTAAGGGATTCTAAGGCCAAATTTTCACCAATTTCACGAAGTCTGATAAAACTTAAAAAAATTCATGGAGGTTAAAGACTAATGACAATGTAATTATTATGACAAAACATGAACAAGAATCATGCTCGGAAATGGCTGCACACAAGGGAACTCTTTTATGCAAGCGTGTTTTTAGTTTTTCGAATGATTAATTAATTTTAATTATTTGGACTACCTCGGATCGCATTACTTCAAAGTTCAAAGTGCGACTAACAAACAGCGTCAAATCATGTTAAGGAATTTATTAAACACTATATTTTAGAAGTGATTATTAGATAAGTTAATCAAGGTACTAGCAGTTCAAAACTTATTAGGATAAACCACAAATATCTGATGATATTATATTGTCATACCAAGTATTTTATTTCCCTTACTTAGTGGAATGTTTATTGCATAATCTGGAAGCGATGAGGTCACACCGGACCGTAGAGACTCGAAAGTCGAAAGGTATTTTATTACGCCGCCCGCGTCCCTAACCTTGACACAAGAACTATCCTCGCCAAGAAAGCAGAAATATTTTCATGACATCGGAAATGCATGCCAAATCGAAAATCGATCGGCTGTCTAATAGGAGTTGGGACCAAACTCTGCTCGGCTTATGATCGAGGTACCTACCTATGTATGTTACATTACAAAGATTTCAATTTGCACTTTATCATTATCAGTCACTTTTGTACCTTTTATATCACAAAATAATAATATTACAAAATAGACGTTAGTTTTACAAAATTCTCAGAGTATGAACAAATGTAGGCCAGAAGCACGAACAATCTCAATGGTACTTACTGGAAATGAATGGGCTTCCCACTAAGGGTACCTACATTATACTTACACTAATTTAGACAAATTATGTTAATAAGAGTTTAAACTTATACAGCGACAGCGACTAGGGCATCACATCCGGATATCCGCCCGAAAAATACTATCCGGATAATAGAAGACCTATTATCCGGATAAAACGGATAGTAATTTTTAATCATATTTTGACCATTTGGACACATTTTGTATGCTTATATTACAAAAATATAATATTTTAAGTTTTTATTTGATTATTTCGAGATTGCCTATGCAACTTTTACCACATTTTTATTGTAAGTATATGACCCAAAAAACTCATCATCATCGTCCTGCCCATTTGCCAATTCTATTTGGGGTCGGCGCAATATGTTTTTCACTTCCATGCTTACTTCCTTATCTTTCATATCGTCTCTCACACAATCCATCCATCTTTTCTTAGGACGTCCTCGTCCTCTTCGTCCATCCACATTCATATCAATGAATTTCAATCATATTCATTTCTTCTCGTCACATACGTTTCCTCTCGCCTCATCACATGCTCAAACCACGACAGTCGTCCTCTTTTCAACTTTTCTGTTATTTGTGCTACTTTCAGGCTTCCTCTAATATATTCATTTCTTACTTTATCCATTCTCGTTACACCACACATCCACCTCAACATTCTCATCTCCGCCACATGCAATCGTCTTTCATTGAAATAATAATTGATTTCAATTTAAGAATTATAGCAGATGCTTACATAATTATGTCGGTCGTGATCGGGCGTCTCAAGGCCGTTCTAACTGAAGCCGTACGAAGCTGTACGAAAAGTATACGATAGAATTACTAACATTAATACATCGATAACATAAGTTTGTCTCAACTAAAGCCAAAGGCTGAAAGAACCCAATGTCTACGATTTATATCCGATCGAGTGAAGTAAAATTTCTGCCAATTCCTTCCGACGTCGTAAAATGACGTCATATAACGTAACCTTGACCGTTTGTAACCTTTATACAAAATTGTTGATAGATATAGTGGAAGTTGTTAATGTACCCTTGATATTAAAGTTATTGTAACTTCAGATAGATCGCTCCTAGGTTAGGCCACTGAAAACACTGCCCCTAAAGGTTGTTCGTAGGATTCGCTTGTTGGTACGTTTTTATTAGGGGACGTTTTTGCATGAAATAGTTAAGGATGTTTCGTAGCCGAAGCGGCGTTAAGTAATTTTATGACTCTTCGATCGATGGTTAGTTGTTTAATTACTGTCCTACCTAAACTTGTTTAGGATACCCTAGGCTAATAAGGTTAAAGCTAAACTTAACTAATATGGCGGGCACCGGTTGAGTTCTTATTGCAAATGTGGGCATTGACTCAGTCGGTATACTGTTTTAATTATAGACAGTGGAAACTGACCTGTCGACATACGATGCATTATGAAAAAATATTTGAAGTCAGCAATAAGTTTATTGATATTAATTTAGTATATTGAATATCTTGAACAAGCTTGAGTACTGACGTAATTATCTGATGACGACAGATGAGTTCCACGTTGTGGTGTCTCTATTGCAAAGATGAGCGTGTTCCGCTATTCGCTTGTTAATATTTCCGGCTTACGGTAGTTGAGGTTAGACGCTCGTTGAGCTGTGACGGGCGCGGGCGCAGTGTGGAGCAGAGCAATGTGTATGTGCGTGATTCGGAGGAAATTTAGGTTCGGCAGGGATTTGTTGTCGTGCAAGAGGCACGACATTCGAGTGGATTTTACGTTTTATGAGGCGAATTATCCGACTAGGTATTCTCACCTTCGTATACCATGTTTAAAGTAGATTAACGACATTGGTGATGAATGCCAAATAATCGTAATAAAGAACTGAATTTTATATATATATTAACTGTTCTGAGGGTATTTAGACGTTAGGACCTTATTTATGTAATTTTAACGCGACTAGCTTTTCTAAATCATTTTTGGATACGAGTCCTTTTATTTGTAAAGTACACGTGAGAACGAATTATCGTTTCTAGCTACGGTTTTATGTGGAGCGAGTGTCTGCTCAATGTGAAGAATGTTTTATTATGAAACTGATATTTTGTTTGTGCCAAGACGATTTAGTTTTAAGCGAAGGTTTTAATAATGCTATAACTGTATCGAAAACCAGACATGTATCTATAGTCCCGCTTCCAAATATAATAAGGAGTTACGATTGGCCTAAGAATTTAAATATTTTCTAACGTGTAGGTTTTGTATCGTAACCGTATCTATAGCTATTTACTTAGGATTACTCTAATGTTTGCCACATATAGCATGGCAACATCGACACGTAATTGCCAACCGACGGCTACCATTCGATATATTATGTTAGTGTGCAATATTTATAATTCGAAAACCGGTGCTTATTATAGTTGTATGCGAGATTCGAGAAAAATGTATCATTTGCAGTGATCCTGTTACATCCTCAGAACATTTAACAAACTAGTAGTTGATTGGTGTAAGCTTAAAATTTAAATGAATGTTTGGCGACGAGATTTTTACCGCTTCGCTGCGGGTAGTACAACTTTTTGTTTTACGAATAGATCTTCGCACCATTATGTGTAAATAGTACCGAGTGTAGCATTGGTTGTAAAGGTTAAATGAATGTTAATAGATTGTGGATAGTATAAGTGCAACTACGCGCTGCCGACTACAAAATGTCCACTGACTCGACCATTCCAATTGGATTATCGCAGTTTGATTTATATTGTGACTGTCGTTATTTATCGAGTTGACTAATCGAAGTGTTTGAACGAAAAAATATCGCACAAATAAGTAACTTTTGATTACCTACGATAGGTGCCTCAAATAACTGCATTTTTGTCACAAAAATTTATTCATTGTTCGAAGGTTTGTTCACTTTGGCCGGAGAATATCAGAGTACAAGCAAATGTTCAGCTTTATAGGCAGCGTTCTATTTATGGGATTGTAACGTAATTTTGACCATACGTCATGTGATAGTGGACTAGTTAATATATGAAGAACGTAGCCCTCTCATAAGTCATTAGAAAAGTGGACAAAACAGATTTTTAATACATAGAATATTACTATATTAGAGTGTAAGGGTTACTAACATCGCCAAATACTCCCCAAAGTGGACAAGCGTACAGATTTAATTCATTATTTATACACGCACTGTGGATAGAGCACTTTTGTATAGGGACTCCAATTAAAGTGGCTCACGGACTCATCTTACGTTGAGAAATTACCCATTTATATTTTTTGAATATTGGTCAAAAGTATTATACTAATTATTATACATTTATACAAAGTAATTTGATATTATTTACAGTACTCGGAGAAATCGTAGAATGGCTATTTACTCCCCTGTATTATTTTCAATAATTTATTTAGTAAATTTAATTCGTCGTAAGTTGTAGCTGTATAAACTTGCTTTAGGCTTTATGCTATATCGCGATGGCTAAGTTATGCTATGTAGGTATGTCTTTTAATGGCAATAATATAATTGTATTCTTATTTTATCGTTTAGTTAGCCAATTTTAAGTATTTTATGCCATCACAATAATTAATTTGAAAACATGAATTGGATGAGTAGAGATCATGTGAAGGGAGAATGTTGGATATGTTTAACTAGTATACATAATGTTAAGTAATTGTTGGTGTGTAACATGACATTATGCGTGGTTTAATGTACAGATTTGACAAGTTTTGGAAGGTGAACCGTAAACTGTAGCGACAGTTGAACTAAGGTCTTATTACCTCCGAGTATCAATTAAATATATTTTAAGTTTCCCCCAGACTGTTATTACACTGTCGTCGATGCATTTTTTGCCTTTTACTGTTATAATTCTCGTCTAAAGATTTCGCACATGTTTATAAATTTTTACATTACACTTATGATACGACAGTGTAACACCGGTCTCATTATATGGTTATCATTATTATATTTCACTTATTTGTAAAGATTTTTTTAACACAACAATAAATATAATTGTGAAATATTTTTTTGTTTTATTTTTAATTATTACAGGGCATCAGGTACCACCCGCATTTGGCCGCATTGTGTTACTCGAAAGTCGGCTGACAACTTATTCAGATGCAAATAATATGTGTTGAACAGAATGTAAAAAACAAAATAAATTCAGGAAACTATATTATTTAGTTTATCAATTACATCTTTAATTCGATTTCTATAATTTTTGAGAACAGCACCGTCCATTTCACACAGTTGTAGAGTATTGTTTTCTAGACTTTCTATGAGAGATTCTGTCTCAGTATTGTCCAATTTGGCTTTCTTTCTCGAAGGCTCCTCAATCTCATCATCGAATAGGAAACCTAAATCGAAATTTGATTTTACACTTTCTGTAACATATTCATTAGCTAGACTGTCATTACATACTCTTCTACATTTGTGAGTATATTCAAAATGTGCAGCTAAATTCAATTGCTGTTTAAATTCAGATCTATTAAATTCACTTTTGTCATCACAATATGAATTAAATTCCTTCCGCAGTGATTCATCTTCCTTAAAAATTGCGGAAATAATTTCATGGAAGCATTCACTATCCTTATAGTTATTTGATCTCTGTAGTAAATATGGCTTGCTCCAAGTCTCAACGCCTTGCATTACGATGTGGTATGTATCTTTAAAAATGTCATCTATTACATGTTGATTTTCATCTTCGATGCGATTAAAAGTTAATTTGCAAAATAAATCCCATAGTAAAAATAATACATTAGTGTTGCAATTGCTTAATAATGTAAACATGTTGTGGAGAATCTGAAACAAGGTGTACAATATATTAACAACTTAAAAAGTAGCAATAATAATTGCTCTATGACTTGAATATTAGTATCCCAGAAGGATTAGGTTCGAATTCTTATACTATTAAATTATATATTAATTTGCCTTTGATACAACATCATATTATATTCCCCATTAATGGCATTTAATTTTATAATAAAGAACAATAAAATTGATTTACCTTTCCTATACTTGCACTGTTTAATTTTTGCGAAATGCAGTCCGTTAACGCCGCCAAGGCTTCCAAGTATTTGAAGAACCATACAACTCCAGATGTATCCAAATCTTGCGGCTGAATATACTTGTTTCTATGACACACTTTGGACCACAATTTGACGACATAATGTTCTATTGTAAAACTGTTCTCCGCAAATATACATGTAGCAGCTACCCTCATAACTTGTATCTAAAAAATATATTGTAAGATAAACAATACATAGTGAACAAAATACGTTCTCTGTTTTAACGTGATAAATTCATATTAAAGAGCTTTCAATCTTTTACCTAATCGTAATTATAGTGTATAAAATAAAAAAAAATAAAACAAAATGATAAGCGGACAATAATAACAGGTGTGAATGAAATTTTTCAAAGTAAAATAAATGTTTAAAAATATTACAAATACAATAATTATACATGGATGATATTATTATTTTATATTGTGGAGTAATTAGTGACAAGAAATAAGCCAACATTTTACAAACAAAATGACTAATTTCATAAATATATAATACTAGTAAATCCGCCCTCGCTTCACTTCGGGGAACCAGTCCCTTCAAAAATCTCTACAAATTATGTTATTCCGACTATATTACTGCAGTTTCATGAAAATCCGTTCAGTAGTTTTGCGTTTTGCGTGAAACAGTAACAAACCCACACACACACTCACATACATCCTTACAAACTTTCGCATTTATAATATTAGTAGGAAGGATATGAATGTAATTACCATGTTATCCATTTCTTTCTCAGTGACATCCTGTGATTCAAATAATTCCTTATAGCTGGTCTTAAAATTTTCCAACACTACGGCCTCAACATTTCGTCGGAGCGCGTCAGGTAAGTTGGACACTTTCAAGACTGCCCACAAAGCATTCTGTGGCTGTATTTGTCTGCTCATCATTCTCTTATCTTCACTCGAGGACACTTCAAATATCTTCCCAATGAGATGACTTAAATGGACTTCTTGTGGAGAATTATGGAACAATTTGTGTTTCTCTAGTTTCTGGTAAATATTTATCAAAGACGATAGTGTATTTGAGGCTAAATGATCTCTCCTTGTTCTGTAAATAAAGACACGTGTAAAGTCATTATTATTAAATTATTTCGAAGTCATGGAATTTAATTCACTCATTGTTGATATAATGAAAAACTGAAAGGATCGCATGACTTAGATTCATTAGAAGCAGATTGAATGGAAACAAGTTTGTCCGTTTAATAGCTCTATTTAGTGTCGATAATACGTATTCTGTTTTGCAATACACAATGACTATAAAAATCATAATTTTACGAAGAATTACAATCTAAAAAAAAATATTAACCTAGAAAGTATTTTATGACAATTAGGTCTCTATAATTAGAAGTATATCAATATTTATGACACATGTTTCTTAAGACATAATTAAATAAGAAGAAGTTTCATGCATAAGAAAAGAAGCCCAAAAAAAATTAAAATTATAATATTCTTTAACGTGGGCCCCTTATAACCATTTTGATATTTAATTACAGGCCAATAGGATGCCAAATCGGAGTTTAATATCATTAACATAGATATAAAAATATAGCGTGACGGCAGCCGTTCCGTCCACTTAGTTAATGCGTTGCAAGAATCAAGAACCATGACTATCTAACGAATTATTGCTGTTTGTCGATCTAACACAATATTCATTACATCGTCGTAAAGAATGTCTTAATGACTGGAATTAGTTTAGGTTTTCTAATTTGCGTGCTATTACAATATCAGTACCTTACAGTTTATATAACATTAATTAATTTGGCTTCTAGTACCCCATGTGGCGCAATGGTTAATATGTCGAATCGCCATTCAGTATCGTGGGTTCGATTCCTAGTGACGCGGTAATTTGAATGATTAGTATAGATTTCCCTTCTCTGTCTAGGTGTGAATTTGTGTTCTGTGTTGTCCATGGCACCCACAACACAGGGAATTCTAATGTGGGGCTGTGAGTGCATAGCTTTGATTTATCTATACGTGTTGTTACAAATAATTCTTACCTCATAAGAAGTACCCACAAATTAGATGAAAACACAGCACTATAGCAATCGGTGCTCATTATTGCTTCAAACATATATTTCTCCAGCACAGCGTAATTTTCCGAGGTAAAAGTAGTAGCCAGTGCTACCGTGTGAATAAGTAGATATTCATACAGGCCGACATAGTTGTCACTGTTAGAACTGCTGCTTTGAAACTTTAGTCCCATATTAAACCAGTAGTGACCTAGAAAAATTTAAAAATAAAATTAGTGTATCTTGCTGTAACATTTCGTTTCTTGTCTAGTGAGGATTTTTGTTCTAATTATTGTTCACAAGTGGCGCATTATCGGTTATATTTTTATTTTTGAAGAGTAGAATTTTCGTCATACAATATGACTTATGACTAGACATTAAACCTCTTATATCTATTAGGAATACTAGATGTCCGTGCCCATAGGTAATAAAAGAATAGGTTTAAATAAAAATAACTTACCCAGAGGCAAAACCCGATAAACACAATTTATCAATTTCTGCTTGCCCAAATTCAAGACTTGATCCTCTTTCTTTTGGAGCACAGCTTTAATGATAGATATAATAAGAATGATATCTCCCAAATACATATTTGTATCTAAGATCTTGACATCCATTTTATAAACAAACTGAAAAATGAATTAACAATGGATTATTTAGATTAAAAACCTTTAAAACATAAGAGTACTCTGTACTTTTTCATATTAACTAAAAAATTTGTGACCTTGATCAATTAAATATTAATAATATTATTATCATTATTACTATTCCAATTGTTTCATAACAAATGAAAGACATAAACCTACACTTACATTGAGGAACCTTTCATCCTGTAGCAGTATCATACATAGGCCATCAGTAGGAGTTAAAATATTTGCTGACATAAGATTTACAAACTGCTGTGTTTTACTTGATAATTTTAGATATGCTGTGTTATGCCTAGAAAAGGGAATTAATTTTCAATACCTTAAAATATTTCAATAATAAAAATTATTATAACATCAAAGTTTTACCTAAGTCTATCTAGTTATAGTAATGAAAAATAAACTTACAAAAAAATATATTCCATTAACTGAACAACATGTTCATAATCATTTGTAACGGCATGTTTGAACACATTGCTGACTCTTGACAATATTTTGATGGTGAAGTTTGCTACTTTCAAAGACCTCACTGTGCTCTTATTATCTCCTTCACACTGAAAATTTTGTTACATTATAAATGAAAATATAATTAGAAATACAAATTGATAATATTGACCCTGCCCATAAGAATAAAGTTGTTTGTGTATTTTTGGTGTTATGTTGATGAAAATAGCTAGCCCAAGAGACACAACCCAACCCAATGGTTTAAAATTTGCGATAAAATTGAGCAAAATGAACAATCTACATAAGAAATATGGTGCGCTCTTTAGGCCTCTTCAACTACATTAGGAAGTTCAACCTTACCTCCATAGCAGTTTTTAAGTTATCCATAATAATTGTGGCAAATATCTGTGTGCACTTATTGTAGATGTTCTTGTCTAACAGGAAACTGGAATACTTTTCACATATGGCAGTGTACGCCTTCCACTGTTCTGCCATTGTTTTGACATCTAGAGCTTGAACAATCTCCCCTATTTTCATGTTAATATTGAGGGCTGTAAAATCAATAGCTGATAAGTATATTCAAGAAAACAATGACAAGGCATGCTTTGTTCTGTCATTTATTATGCGTACAATTGAGGGATTGGATTACATAAGACTCTGGTTTATATTATGTGGTTGTAAAACGGAATCTGAGTTCAGACCTTTGAGTTTTTATTGCAACAATAATGTCAATACAAAATAACTGAATAAATAATATACATTAGTAATACTCCACCTTCAATAAGTATCTCCTGTTCTTCTTTTTCAGTTAAATCAAATATAAAATGCTTTTCCAATGTCATCAAGTATGTCAACTGTAGTTCATGGCAAGTACGGAATAGATCTTTGAGTTGGGTCTCTACGGACTTTAAATGATGTCTGTAGATCCATTCACTGTAAAAACAAGATGATAGGATTGTATTTCTAACCTTTTTACATTAAAAGAAGCTTAGTACTTCAACACAACAACTACACTACAATGTAAAGTAGAAAAGTATGTTTCAGTTTAGATTTTTAATTTTCTACAGTTGTCTTCAAGTTTTTAGCATACTGTACCAATCTCACTGCTCGTTAAAGCAAAATATATAAAGTTAAATACTAGCAAATATAAATAAATACAATATATTCTGACCATCATCCCTTTGTGTTTCTATGAAAGTTTAATACTTGTAATTTTGTGAATAAATAAAACTATATTAGTTTCCAAGTACGATGTCAAAAGTGATGCTCTGTATTTTTTTCTTTTAGATGAAATTCCTTCCAATGAAAATAAAAAATCCTATAATTGGAATATGCATTTTAAACAACACAGTTCCCATAAATAACATATCATTACAGTTTATTCTCAACAACTCACAAGATAATTCAAAACATAACTGGAATAGTTTTACCTCTCTTTACAGTGCATAAAAACTGTAAGTATAATATTGCCTGTAGTAATTGGGAATGGCTTCATACTGCAGCAGGCCATTGCTGTCGATTCAAGCACATTTTTTATGAAATCCGAGAGCATTTGCAGCAAAGTAACGGCATTATCTATGTAAACACAGAGTTTATTCACTTGGATGTCAGTTTCTTCTAATAGGTTTGTTGCCAAATGAAGAGCCTGCAATATAAAGAAATTGCTGTAATTATTCTGACTTTTAATTCAACTAAAAGAAACACTACATATACTTAACACATTAAGAAATTAAAGTTGCTTGTTGCTTAGGTCTATTTCATAATAATATATGGCCTAATCTAAGTGTCAAAAAAGTTTACATTTTCACATTTACTTACCTTTGAAACACAGTTATTACATTCTACTAAAGCTGTTGAAAAGTGAGAAGCTATTCTGCTCACATCAGCTGAGTAGATCAAGGAATCTTTTATCTTTAGAAATAACGAATCATAAGATTCTACATCCATTTGAAATATAGTACGCAGGCAAAATTTAAGGTATTAAATACAAAAATACAATACAAAGCGTATAACAAACTTTAAATACAGTTCTGCTTCTGCTGCTAAGCTTTCAGATTATTACCTATGTTTCATCATAGGTATCATTTCCAGTATATATGTTCCTTGACTTCCTTGATCATTTCCGAGTTTCCCGCTAAGTAAATTTGACATTTAATCCAACCAACCCAGTGTGACGTAAGGACGTATTTATTGTCATTTGTCAGTTACGCAGTGTTGGTGTTGCCAACTCGGATTTTTAAAAGAGAGCAGTAGCACAAAATATGGATAGTATAATGCCACCAACTTATCTGTTCAGTAGAAAAAAATGGAACTAAAAAAAGACAACGTCAATTTTGAAATGTTATGTCCGCTGTCAATTCTTTGAAGTGCGAGTGCTCTATGTGTTTCAATTCGATTTTAATTGAAAAAAGTGATTAAATATGCCTGAGCCTCTTAGAAATGATGCACGATTAGTTATTTTAAAAGTTTTAGATTTTATAAGGGAAGAAAATCGCCTGCTAACTCCGAAAATAACGTTTGAAAAAGTGGCAGAATACGTCGCCGTTACAACAGGTTAGTGTTGCTATTGTAAGTTAATTAGTAGTCCCGCTTAAATATTTCAGTTATTTTATGTTCCTCACTTATCTTTGCATAATCGATTAAAGTATTACTGAATATATTTGGTATCTAATTTTTTTTATACTTCATATAATATTGTCTTTGTTACAGGAGTTAGTGAACAATTTGTTTACAAGCTAATGAGTGAAAAGAAAAAAGCTGAAGAAAT
>DWJQ01000386.1:0-14825 GCA_018248915.1 Hesperia meskei straton | reverse complement strand
GTAATCACCTTTCTCTTTCTGGCTCATCGGGATCGGAGAGAGATAGGTAATTACCGTTATCATTGTTTCTCTTTCTATCCCGGGGCGATTGCAATGTTTGGGCAGCCGTATGGCTCACCCACTCTAGTTTAATATGTCTATGGGTGTGTGGCAGTAATATCATCAGCTAAATGGGTACCTCCTACTTTTAATAAACAAGTGTTTTGGTTTCAGACATCATAGATAAAGCCAAGCTAAATATGTGTTAAATATGAACGCATCCATATGTTATACTTTATAAAAATAGGTAGTCGATGATTAAACATTCTTGCCAACATTTTAAAGAAAACACCCGCGAAATCAAATTTAATAGCCAGACTTTTTTAACTTTGATGAACAAACTTACCTACCAGCCATCCAGCCAATCGAACAATTTTTTTGCCAAGTGTAGGTATTTGATTACAATAATATTTTAATAATTATAATAAACAGCAATTGTAACAAATACTATATTCCTGTGACAAAATAATCATGAAATAATAATTTAAACGAATAATTTCAGTGCAGCTTCAGATGATTGAGTTTACTATTATATATATTTATCTTTTAGGAATACGTGCTTAATAACAATTAAAATGAAGAGTTATTCAATTCAAGACTGATTGCGCGCGGGTTAGAATGCGTACATTTCTGTATCCATACCGGATCCCGCCCGAATGTATAGCAACCATAGCACTATATCTATGCTTATGTAGTGTAAAGATGGCGTCGACGGTGTGTGTATCAAAGTGCCGACTCTTAGCGAAATTAGAAATAAATCGTGGTTTGTGTTTATCACCAATATTCAGGAATTTGTCAAATAACAGGGTATGTATTCAGTGACACTAGTGCATTAATGATTTTATTTGATTAACTTTCATAGAGAAATTATCATTTCGGCACCTTCTTTTCGTCGGCACGTGTATACTGTATAGTCAGGTATAAGTATAGATATTTATTTTTAAATCAGCTGTCAAATGTCATTCGTTTGTTCGGTGTTTTTTGCCCTAATTGTTCGCTTTTGTTTATGTCATTAAATTTTTAAATCGCTGAAGCCGAAACACTTTATCTTTTGTTATTGTTTGAAAAAGTTCAATATTTATCTTACAAATTAGAACTCTGACTGCGATAGTGGTGATATAATAAAATAATACTTTAAACTCAATTAAAACTTTGAATTCAATAAAAACGCAACTTTTGTAATAATTTATTAGAATGTAGATTGTGTAGTAATAATAATATTTTATTAATTAAAAGCAAGATTTATTCTTAAACATAATTGGTCCATTAAAGAATTTTGATTATGATAATAAAGTAATAATTTTATTCGGTATGTATGTATTGTTTATTATTTGATCATTTATAATGGTCTATAAATTTTAACCAGTCATTTACATAATTAATTTTCATTTAAATTTCGCTTGTGTGATAAATAAAAGTATTAAGGTAAAATATTATGTTTCTTCATTCTCTGCTGATTAAAATGCCAATGTCAATAGGTAACAAAACAAGTAAAATATCCAATATATTTTTTATACCTTAAAATTCTTTAAAAGATAAAAATTGCTTCAAGTAAATTACAAAAAGAAGAATTTTATGAGATTAAATGCAATTGAATTAAAAGTCAATTAATTGCTTTTCCTGCCAAACAATATGTAAAGGAGTCACTTTGTGCAATACATATGCAGAAAATTAATTGATTGCTAAATGATTCTGTAAAGTGTAAAGTCAGTGCCTGACTATGCTCTGAGGAATTTTTCGCCAATCAATTGTCATTCTACTAAATATATTTGGAACAGGTGCACACTAGGTACTCAGATATATTTATGATACAAAAATATTATTTATAATTAAATGTGGGCCACCCCTGCTCAGGAATCAAACTTTGTGAAGATAATGCTGATAAATTGAATATTAAATTTGCATGTCAAGAACAGCAGTATGCAAAATAGTCATTGACGCAGATGTATGATTATGCTGAGTAGGAGCAGTTTCACAGTAGGTTTTTCAGTCTTCAGAAAATGAAGTTTATCAAATCTCATAAAACAGTAGTGTTACAGGAGATTAATTTAAGGCTACAACCCATTAATAGCCCTCTACTGAGCTCGAGTCTCATAATTGTGGAGGCCTAGAGCGTACTCCAGCTCCACCACGTTGCTCCACTGCGGATTGCTAGAGGTTGACCTCAGCGTATATTCTTAAAGCTTCATCCACATTTGTGGAATACACCGGGCTTTATTAATTATTGAATTCAACTCAGTATCCCTTGGTTTTGCATTAACGAAGCAACAGCAAGTGTCCATTCATACAGCGGGTATCTTAGTCTGCATAATTTGGTTAATGCGTAAAGCATGCAAGATGAGGATAGAGATTTCTTGCTACATCTATAAAATCGAATGTGAATTTTATAGCAACTTCAAAAAAGGGGAAATCTAAAATCAATTGTTTCTTTATACTTTGTTACCTCATAGCTTTGTACTAGGTGAAATGATTTTAATATTTTTTTAATTCAAAAGGTAGTTCTTGTCATCTGGTCCCATATAACTTTTATTGACATCTGGCGAATAGTGTTTGAGTTATCAGTATTTGTCTATTTGAATCTGTTCTTAAAATGCAGAAAATTCATAAACCTGTGAATGGTAGGATGCACATCTTGCCTTTAGAGTTGACAGTGTGTATACGAGAAAAAGAAATCACTTTCCATTCTGTTTAATTTAACAGTTAGCAAATACATCAAGTATTTACGTTTGGCCAAGTTAAAGTGTCTCTAGCAAATATTTTTATCTCGTAAAGTGGAGTCGTCGGCGTCGCGAGCATTTGCTACTTTGTTAGCTGCAGGAGAGTCTTTACTTGACTGCTTCAGTATTCAAGCGTATCCATGTGTGTACGTATGTATGTTTGTATGTAAGTCAATATCTTTAGCACGCCCTCAATTTCAAATATTGCAACCGAATTCCATTGCGCCAAATTCAATTCACATACAGGGATAAATTTATCTAGAGCGCAGGGCCTATCTATTGTTTTTAAGTCGCTGGTTTATTGATATATTAGGTGACAAACGAACAGACTGACCATTTCTTAGTAAACGCACAACCTTACAGCGCCGGAGTCGTCCACGGACAACATTGTAAGGGTCACCGACACGTTGCGGGCAAAAAAGAAAACCGATGCACAGTTTATAACTTGCATCATATGTGTTGTCATTTGTGAGTTCTTAAATTCAATGTAACTATGCATTTGAATGCCTAACGTGTAACGCCTGTTATGACGAGACAATCAATATATGCAATAAACGCATCAGAGTTCAAAGAACTTTTAACGAGTCTTATTAGCATTTTAAATACTTCAAACAGCTGTTACAATAGGTATTGCGATTCATGTTGGCAATTATTTTATACAATAGGTCATACACAGCAATGATCTCGGTTAGCGGTCATATTTACAGGAAGGTAATTGCATAATTGATAAAGCGGTTTCAACTAATTTAAGCGTGTTCAAAATTTAGTAGTATTAACATTAGATACGTATTTGTTTGATAAAAACAGTGATTTTTATACTTAAAGTTTACGAAAGCGACTATGGTTTATCGCTAAAGTTCTGTGTTGAAATTATCTTAAATCCGCTCAGAGACGAGGCCCAAGACCAGAAGTGGGATAGTTGAGTATGACTACGATGAAGATGAAATTTTGTAGACAAAGTTTTGTTTGGGAAATATGTAATATTAAATAAGATGGAATATTGTATCATAATATCCATATCATAAGATCCATATTGATAATTTAATATTGTATTGATAAACATAAGATCGATATTGGTAACGTAATATTGTATCGATAGCATAAGGAATCTGATAATAATAAATCTACTTGTAACGCAATATAGGTGGTGCTCCAATCAAGTTAACTGTTATCATAGTGATGAGAAATTAATCAAATTTTAGTTATTTTAGGATCTTCAAACATAACAACGATAGGTATCTATCGAGAAATCTAAGGAGGTTAAACCACGGTGAGCAGACAATTAATTTTACGTAGCTAGTGAACAAAAAATAATAGTCTAAATTTTAGATTCTAAAACCTTTTAATTTTAACATCATCTGTGCACTAGAATGCTAAACTCATAAACCTATAGTATTGTAATTTTAATGTGTGTCCAATTTGCCATTGTAAAACCTGCGGCCAGAAATTAGTCACCGCTCAGCTTTTGAATAGAAAATATTTCGTCATTGGTAAAAGTTTTTGGGTAAAAGTCAAACTAAAATAATATTTTATGTACTTAGTTTAGGAGACCAAAAGACAAAAGTTGATGAGACGACGGCACAGTGACAAGTCTTTTGTCCGACCGATGTACCTATTTAGAATCGATTGTGAAATGTTTTTGATGCACACTTATTTCAGTTATTTAGTGAAGCTATTTGGAACTAGCGAGTTCGGTACAAATTTTTTGTAGGAAATAAGTGCACGGACAGGGGTGAGGTAATAAAACACTAAACTTTTGTGTTCACTGATGAAAAGCTCCGAACTCAAATAGGTATATGCATAGGTAACCTTATTTCCTATTCAACTATAAGTATGTAATGTATTAATAATCTCATGTAAGAAATTTTGCTACAGATTATTAGATTAGATTGTAGATACATTCTGAAGGTAGAAGTTTTATGAGGTTCATTGCTGGATAAATAATTGTAATGTACGTACATACATTTATGATTTACCCAATTTACCGAAACCTTAATTATTTCTTAATGATGATACAGAAGATTTTGTTTCTGTTCATTTTGCGAGGACTTGTTATTGTAGAAGTTCTTGTCTGCCCTTTGACAAAATTATACGGGCAGGGTTCTTGGCACCTATCGAATTTATTGTCTGCGCTTCGGTAAAGCTTACACTGTTAGAATTTAAATTTTCAACATTACAAATGAATGCGCCTTGCATGTCGAATGGTGTACCACAGAGCCGGAGCCACAGTTTAGGATAAATTGTTTAATTTATCACTTATAGGTACGTCTAGTGTAATTTATTATCTTTTAGTCTTCCGTCCCTTATTTCGAACGAAAACACGACAGTTTTCGTTCGGAATAAGGGATTATATTAATTACTTATCTCATATATTGTTGTTGTTATTTATAGTCACTGATACGTTTCTCTACGTTTGGCCCAATCCGGTTTTTGAGACTCCATACAACTAATTTTATTGAGATTTGATGGAGAACTATCAAACATAAAGGTTTCCCTATATTTACGTTCTCTGAACGATTTTATATATAAATAATTTACATGATAAAACACTGGTAGTCTCAGATTTATGATGGTCGATAACAATCGACCGCGGTTGAAGCATCTGATATCACCCGAAGTTTATGATCCCACATTTATCATGTTTTCCCACCCGATAAATCTGGTTTTCATAAAACACGATAAAAGGGAGTGATATCATTTATATCAATCAAATGTTATTATGTTTTTACCTTGATGTAATGTCGATATTGCAAGGTTTGGTAACGTATGACTTTTGTTAGTCGATCAGGGTAATGAGTCGACGATCATTATTCATGCCGAATATGTCAAACCATTCTGACACGATGCATTTGATGCATTGAGTTTGCAGACTTTGGCCCCAGATATTCCGATATTTCCAATACTAGTAAATCCGCTCGGGCTTCGCTTCGGGAAGCCTGTCACTTCACGATTGAAAATTGTTAGACGTGTTTATTTATACACTTTTAAGATACAAAACACTGTTATGGAAAAATAGAACCATACACAATTGACACAATAATCAGTTCAGTCATTTCCGAGTAATAGATATCCTTACGTAAAGTTTAGATTTCAATGATAGTACGGGGCACTACGGGGCATAGCTATTTGTGTGATACCTAATTGAGAACTTGCGACTAATTATTCACCGAACTTCATCTAAGTATTATCAGTCTTTACGGGATGCCACATTTATCTTTGTTGTCTCAGGAATTTTGGCTATGTGGATAAGATTACTACGAGAGTTCGCCTTGAATTAGAAATTTTGTTATGAGTTAGTCACCTGGTAATTTAGAATGTTTAACTTATTAGTCAGGGACCTGGGAGACCGTTGTGTAGAGAGGATCGTTATTTTAGTAAATGAGGCTAAATTACATGATTCTATTCATAGGAACCGAAAAGAGCGGTTCATTAACATTACGTTAATTTGCATGAGTATATATGTATATTTACGTTCAAATATTCCTTTACAGCAAAACATTTCGCTTTCAAGCATTTTCTTTGTTATAAACATAATAACTATGTAATTAAAACGTGTTTTTTCCAACATTATGGATAATTCTTAGATGTGCAGGTTTCCTGCCTATGTTTTCCGAAGCATATGATAATGAAACTGTGCCCATATTTTGTGATAATAATTAGTGGTGTATGTTGGATTCGAAATTAGGTAGTTAGGAAGGTTAGAGGGTCGATTCAGACATATCAGTGAAGTCTCAGTTCCGTCACAGTACCGGCAAATTTTTCATACATTCTCGGCATTGTCAGCACTGACACTGCACTGACAATGCCGAGAATGCATGAAAGATTTGCCGGTACTGTGACGGAACGGTGACTTCACTGATATGTGTTAATCATCCGTTAATCATTCAACCACATACATACATACATCCCTGTGATAGCTGTCTGGTGGATAGACTAATTCTAATCATACGAATTGTTTTCGCGACTTTATCCGCGGGTAGGTAATGTTAGATATTATCGTTTGTTTCATAATCATTTTGTCTCAAGTTAGCTAACCTTTTTTGATAGTCTACATTAATTTCAATGAAATATGTTTCTAATGATGCTGGCTGAAAGATCCAAACTATGAATATAATTAGGTATTTTAAGTATCCTGAAATTATTTTATTTCCAAATAGATATCCATTGGTTTCAATGATAGCTCGATACGAGATCATGAATCTATCCCAAAACTGTAATAAGACTGCTTTCTTCTGTTTTGATTTCAAAGATAGATAAACAAAAATCCTAAAAATTATTGTTGTTATATAAACATCCTCCACATTTATTTTTGCAAATAGGTATGTAGGTATAATGCATTCGATTTATATAGTCAGGGAAAATTTTCAGTTATTATGTACAAATGGTATTTAGGTTTTCTGCAAGGACACAGACAAATGATTTTAAAACAATATATGAGTTACGTTGCACTTTTGGATCCACTCCAATGGCATTTGTATTGTAACTATGTATGGATACGAAAGATAATTACGGAACGTATGAGACAGAAAGATATAATAAACCAAATTTTACTTCTTAAAAGTATAATTAATTGGCAGCACTTCTTATACAAAAAGTCATTTTGTAGTATTATTATTTGTGTCATAAATTTAATTTTTGACGTTAACTATATTTATAGGAATCATGGTGTCGTCGGTGGCGGCCTGCGCGCCGATCTTTCTTCACAAGCGTCTGCGTGCACGGATCAAAAGCTTCCCCGACGAAAATCGACCACGAAAAATCTGACGGTAAGGAATGATGACCAAAGAAACATTACTTGTCAATTTTAACATAATTTATTACAAAATATCATAACCATCACCAGAATTACAGTACATTTGATTAGACATTATTCGCGAATTAATCGTATCGTATATTTTAATTTATATCAAGGTAAAGTATTACGCTAATTATTTATATGATCTACATTTACAAGCAATAATTTAATAGCGTTTTCGAATACAGATCACAATATGTAAGCAAAAGCTTATAAATGAACTAAGTAAAATATTTATTTAGACTTATTGCTATTTAAACTATCGTAACACGATTCTAACACTTCGAACTCCTCAAATACCATCTCACCAAATTTACCAGTCGTAACTTTATTTTGATCTAAATTATCGTTTACATAATAATATTTTTTTTCGAAACTATGCGCGTCATTTATTTGTCTATCGACTGACGTACAGTTCCTACGGCTTTCGGAACGTTCTTGTATTTCTTCCTCAGCACACTCTTTCTCTGGTTTTAGTATAGCATTTTGTGATTGTTCGATTTTTGACTTCATAGCGTTTACTATATTTTGTTCTGAAATAATATTTGTTACTTTTTTGTCCTCGGTATTTTTATTTTCAAACGGAGTTTTTGCTATGCCTTTGCTGTAACTTTCTAATCTGCAAATTTTGTTTTTAACAGAATTTTCGTCTTCGTTTAATAATGGTGGATCTTCAGTTTTTGAGAACTGCTTTCGATATTTCAGTCTTGGATTTTTATTATCATCCGTACCTGTAAGCTCTAGTCTGCTGCTACAACTATTGGATTTTACTAGTTTAAATTTAAAGCTTGGAAAATTTTCAGTCGTTTTATTGCTATCATGGTTTTTTGTGCTTACGGAATCTGAGGACGGATTACCGTTTTGTTTTTCAACAGCCATTTTTTTATGCTTATCGGCAGCCAAACATGAGCATCTATCGCCTCGGCATTTAGTTTGACATGAATAACAGTCCCTACTGCAATTTTTTTGCAAACTTTTTATTTCATCCATTATTGCTTTAGTCATTGGGCTAACATTGGACCCAGTTTTAGAGTTAAGCACTTTTCCACCATAGTATGTTACAGATGTTCCACAGTCTCTAATTTTTTTAAGAATATCCGGACTAACGTATTGACTTTCGCAGCAAAAATCCTGGTTAGCAGAGTCACAAAGGTATTCATCGCTTGAACTATATACAGTATCCTTTAAATTTTTTTGTGAATATGGACTTAGCCCATCATTATCGTATTCATTAGTTGAGCTAAGGTCTCCACTGGAAACTCCACTTGAAAGACTAGCATTATCCCATTTCTTGTTACCAAAATTTGTATCGATTGTCAGTTGCCTTATAACCTTTTTTCGTACACCGCCTTTGGTTCCTTTTGTTTCTTCACTTAAGTTCCTATATGAAGTAGCTCGTCTAGTAAGACCAATATTTTCATCTACTAGAGGAGGATCTTGACTCATAGGACTTTTCATTTTTAATGTATCTTCAAATAAGTTTCGTACCTTTTTAACAGTATCTGGATTTGGTAGTTCCTCTTCTATAATTTCCTTATTTACTCTAATAGGATGATAGAAAAAATGTCTGCGAATAGCATTTTTTGATTTATCTTGCAAGTGGTTTTCATTTTTCTTCAGTAATGTTGGTGGTATTTTACAGGTGTCTGTATTATTATTTTTCCTGGGAGCTGGTTCAACTTTAGTCCTTACAGGTTCTATTATAACTATGTTATTATTTACCAGAAGTTCCTGAAAGCTATAATCCTGCAAGTATTGTAATAAACCATCGAATTGTGCTTCTTTGCGATAATTAGCTATCATACTATTTTTAAACAGTTCCGACTTCATGACTTTGTATCGCACGTGGTCAAATTCGTCACAACCTTTATCGTATCCTCTTGCTTTAATAAGAGTAGCTTGAGTTTTTTGATTTTGATCTTCGCCACTTAATTCGACAATTTCAATTTCAGGAGTATCTCTGCATAAATCTATTTCAGGCTTTTTATAACCCTTATCTGGTCTAGGTGTGTCATATATGGTGGTGTTTGATTCTTTGAAGATTTTTTCCACAGGAGTATCTTCGATTTCGGAATCGCTTTTAACCTTTTCCGTTTCATCTTTCCAAAGATGCAATTTAGCTTGACTTATTTTTCGAATGCTATCTACAATTTTCACACTTTCTAAAGATTTGATAATGCTTCCAACAGACAGTTCAGGTACACATTTCTTATTTTCATCGATGTCATTATTTGGGTTACTGGTGTCTTTTACGCCGACTTCAGTTTCATAATAGTTGTCTTGTGTTTCTTTAAGGTCTTGGTTATTTTGACCTTCCGGGGACTTATCTGTAAGTTTAGACCAATAGCTTTTCACTGAGTTTATCTTTTCTTGATACTCAATATCGGTCTTTATAGCAATGTTTAATTTTTCTTTAACATTAGGATTTTCTGTTTTCACTTCGCGAAGGTCTTCATTTTTATCAGGACTTTGAACAATATTTGTTACGTTAGTATCGGGTTTTTCAGTAACTTTTTCATCTTGGCCTGAGCTTTGTTTTTTGCTTTTTGAGTCTATGACTTGCAAAACTTGTGGTCGAGTCATGTTTTTGTTTACTTTCGTATATGTTAAATTTTTAATGTCTTTAGTTGAGTTATCGTCTTTTATAATTAATTTTGTTGGCGGTTTATCCAACTTAAGTGGTGAATACGTAACTTTACTACAAGAAGTGTTTTTAAGTTGAGGAATTGTTTTCTTAACAACTTTGTTTAATTTTATAGTAATAAATGGATCTTTTGGTGTACAATAATTAGCAAACTCTATAGACTTACTGGATTCTTTTGAATTATTTGGCTTTTCTGTAAATACTTTTACTGTTTTTGGACAGGTTTCCTCACTCGATTTTTTTTCTTCACTTAAGTTGGTCTGAGGTTTTTCACTTGCACTGTTCTTGGTAGGTTGATTTATTACTTCTGTGGAGTTTTGACTAACAGGTGGATTTATGACAATAGTTTGATGACCGCTTAAAGGTACGATTGTGATATTAGATTCTGCGTTAGTTTTAAAAGATTGCACTCTTGACAGAAGACATTTAATTTTATCTACTTCCTCTCCATCTGGTGGTAAAGATTGGTTCTGTGTCTCAGAACTTTTAAAAAGGTCTCTTTCTATTACACTTGGGCTAGGAAGACGTGGGACTTCGTTTTCAGCCGGATCACGTTGACGTAGAGAATAATGTTTACGAACCGCTGTACGTGCCTTCTTTTCTTGTGAAGATCTAGTGATGTTATCGTTAGAATGAGACTTCAATATTTTTACTTCAGGTTTGTATACAGAATTATAATTTACTTTGAAACTTTCAGACTTTGTTACCAACTTATTGTTTCGAATTGTTCCTTCTATTTCATTTATTTCACGTTCGTTTTGATGAGTATCTGAAGTATAGAAACTAATTTCTTGTTCTTCAGCGTTTGAACTTTCAACAGTAATAATTGATTTTAAATCGTCTTCAAGCTTAGTAAAATTTTGTATGTGCTGTGGTGCTGTGTTATTGTTGTGGTTAGTTGCAGTACAGTTGATTTGTATTTTATTTAATTGTCCGTAATTCTCACTTCTCCTGTTTGCATATATATTTTCAAAGCAATTTCCAGCTTCTTCATAAGTGTTTTCGCACGGTATGTCATCTGGGTCTTCTTCTCTTAGTTGCGCATCAATTCTTTCAGATTTTCTTAAACATTTGCTAATGTTTATGTCTGGTAATGAATAGTATTGGTTTTCTATTAGTGTCGTTACAAAAGGTTCAGTAGTTATGTTTTTAGACGAACTACAGTTACTTATATGGTTGTAATTGTCGCATTCGATGTATGTGTTGCTGATGTAAGTTTCGTTGTTATTTTCCTTAGTGACTTCTTTGAAAATGTTATTTTTATTTACAAAAGAATTTCGTCTTATATCTGCAAATGTCTTTTTCTTCTGTACCGTTGTATATATTGGATCTGGTTCTATATGCTCATTCGGTTGTGTTGTCTGCACTTCGTGTGAATCGTCTTTTAATTGAGAATCACAGTACTCATCAATTTTTTCAGCAAGTGAATTAGCTAAATATTCTAATTTGTGTGACTTATCTGTGGATGATGCTATTGATATCGAAATGTATGATGTTATACTATCCGGTGGACTTGATATAGTCCCGTCGTTTTCCGATAAAACAGATTGTGTGTCAGTTTCTTTTTTGCATTCTTGCACTTTATTTTTGGATTCCAAATTAGACTTCTTATGTGATTCTTCACTATGTTTGCTCGTTAGGGAAACTACGTCGAATGAATCTGGTTCATTAAGGAGTTCAGCTTTCTGGCAAGTTACACTATTACTTTTAGATAGAATATTAGGACTGCTTATAGATTTTGGTGAATTATTTTTCAATCTTTCTTTATCTCCTATTTCACTTTCGTGATCGTCTGTCGTTATGTACAAATCTTTGCTTGGCGTTGGAATAGATCGTTCAGTTTCCGGTGAGCTATCCTTATAACTTTTTAAATGAGCATCAAAATTATAATGCTTTCTGACGTAGTTAGAATCTAAACTGTCAATTTCGCTGGGATTGCGAGAATGTCCAATACTGTCTTCAGATAGATTTGTTGGCTTGTTTTCTTCGTTTAAGTTTGGCCAACTTCCACTTATAGACCTGGACTGCCGGCTCTCGGCTTGTGAGACCGCGTCTTCTTTGTCGGATTTTTTATCCGTATTACTACGATGACTGGTATTATCGTCTCCCCTCTGACCGTTAATATCTCCAAAACAAGAAGCTGTGCTTTCAATATAAATTCCTTCTAGTACTTCTTCCTTTGTTTGGTATTTCGTTCGTCCAGGTAACCTGAAACAGCAAGACGTTGATTCAATTAATACTGGCTAACAGATCTCTCTGAGGGATTTAAACCCTTAATGAACATCATAATAGTATTTATTCTCATGGAAATGCTTAAATTGTTGCGATATAATATCAATTACCAATTTTAATGTTGAAAGCCCTCAAGCCGCTAGAAATCCTCTGAAAATTTAACGGCCACTATCTTAAGATTGGTTTATACGAATGCTTACTGTGATTAATGGTACAAACAAGTATTAGTTATATTTATTACTAAGTGTCCCGGCAGACACTGTCCTGCAATATTTGTTAGAGTAGGCGCCCTCGCTTCGCTTTGGAAACCTTTTTGGTTCGCCCCTTTGATCGTAGCTTGGTGTTATGTATATAGCCTTCCTGAAGAAATGTACTTCAACAGAAAAATATTATTTCAATTTGAACCAGTACTTCCTGAGATTAGGGCGTTCAAACGAACAAAGTAACTCTTCCGCTTTATATTATTAGTATAGTGGTTTGAAGGATAGATAGGAATATTAATTAAAGAATATAATATATTACCTGTCTTTGAAGCACGGCTTATCAAATAAGCGAGCTCGAGGAATTAGTTGAGATCGTTTACTCTTAGCGTGATTTTGAATTTGAAGATCTGTAAAAGTTTCTTCTCTGATGACAGCTAAGCTACGGCTGCGTCTTAAATTTGAGCCTTCAAGGTCCTTATGCTTGCACAGTCTACCGTAACTTCCGCTAAACTCAGTATCAGAGTTCGAAAATCTCTTTTGAAGAAGTTCCTCTGCTGCTCTTGATCTTGTTAAATGTTGATAAAATTCGTCTTGAGGTAGTTGAACGGGTAGCTTGTAGTACTCAGCAAGCTTGCTTTGGTATTTTTCGTGCTTTTTATTTTTGTTATCGCACGTTTCCTTTTCTTTTTCCTTGTTCTTTGATAATTTCCGTTTTTTTGGGCGCTCCTCTTTGCTTTTGTTTGATTCCAAAGAGTTGCGAGGATTGTCAAATTCTAAAGTTTCTGTGGGGTTTTCAAAATATTGTATATCAGCGACGGTGTTTGCTGCGGACTTGTGTTCGTCCTGACTCGATTTCCTTTCGACAAGTTCTCGAAGGCGGCTTCTTGTGGAACTGGCGTTGGAAGTGACGCTTTCAGGGCGTTTAACAGGATACTCCAAATTGGACGATGAAGATCGTCTGAAGAGGCTTGTCTTGATCGACCCGAAGTCGCCTTCGTCTTGACAAGAAGCCGCTGAGAAATTTTGAGTCCTTATACGGTCAACGTGATTCTGACTAGAATACGACGCGACCGAGTCCACCGAGTGCCTGAAACATAAAACGCCTTAGATTAGATTAAAACGAACGATCACGATCACAAATAAGATAGAAATGTTTGCTAAAGATATCTTCGACATGGGTGTAGTTATAGTTCTTGCAGGTTACGGCAAGTGGGTCAAATATTGGTACAAGGCGCGTGAATCTTGAATAAATATACATAATAAATCCGCCCATAACGTCTGGAGTTAACTTCTCACTCTCTTAAAGATGGTAAGTGTTCACTGTCTCATAAGGATATCGTTGTCAGCTGAGAAAGAGGCACTATTCAGTTCACTTTTTACCTTTTAAGCATTGTGATTTGGATTTGTAGATATTACAAACGGAGCCATTGGCCAATCTAAGGTTTCGATATTCTGACGGGCATATTCGTTTTGCAGAACTCAGCGATTTACAAGTAACAATAAAATGTGGTGGTTTATTGCGCTCTCAGTAAGTGCAAGCACTCATGATTCATTGTTGGTCAAACATCCAACTGCGGTTATGACAGCATTAATATCAAATGCATAATTTAAGTAAAAAAAAAACGAGAGTTGATTGTCTTGCCAGTTTCGTTGGCCCAACGTCATATGATGTTCGCTACAAGTTGATGTAATAGTCGTATTGGCAGCTACCCAGAGCAGATAAGCCCGCCGGAGTTGACAACAACTTTTCTATTTTTCTGATGGTACAAGAATCGCTAAATATAAAAACGTAACGTTTACGACTATTACTCATCGAACAAAAACAAACAAATTCTTAAGTCTAAGGTTTACATTGGGTTAACGACGGCTATAAAATTGCGTCAAACTGAAATCAGTCTAATAAAATGTCATTTTTATACTCGTATACTAGAAACGGAAAAAAGCGGTCGCAATTTCACACAATTGAACTAATAATGGAAGTAACTTTCATAAAAGATATCCATCAAGGTTAGATTACTATTGGTTTAATTAAGGAAATAGTTTTTGTGACGTTTTTCATTATTTCGTATTCAATGTAGGTACATTAAATACCGACTAATTAATAAATAATCTATACTTTAAATAAATAAACGCTAACACACTCATACCCCCGCAGTAGGTTACTAGGTACCTGTGTCGCGGGTGGCATGGACTAC